>CM077155.1:172939836-173066300 GCA_039583875.1 Platanthera guangdongensis
ACAAGCAGATGTTCGTGGCCCAGCGGTCAAACCAGAAGTTGGCACCTCGTTATTATGATGGCCCATTCTGGATTTTCCGGCAAGTGGGCCCTGTTGCTTATACATTGGCATTAACCGAAGGCTCGAGGATACATCCGATCTTTCATGTCTCCTTGTTGAAGCAGAAGATCGGCGACCTGTTCGACCCAGCCCTCTCCTACCCAAGGCCACAAGCACGAGCAAGTTGCGTCCGATACCTGAGCAGATTCTGATGATCAAGTGGAAGCACCGCGACGCTGAGTACCATCCCGAGCTACTAATCAAGTGGAAGAATTGACCGCGACAAACACGTACATGGGTAGATTTGCTGGAGTTCCGGAGCTAATTTACCCCGATTATCACCTTGTGGACAAGCTGGTTCTTGATGAGGAAGAGAATGTTACGCCCCCGGACGCATCCCGAATATTTGGGCGTCAGTACACGCAAGGCGGAAGGAAACCGACGGCGATAACGAGCTGAACCAACCGGTTCAGCCCCTCTCACTCTAATTGAAGACTGACGATATGGGTGCCGAACCAGACGATTCAGCCCCCATATGTGGAGGGGTCGGCCGGCCCCTCTCGACCACGGGTATAAATACCCCAGAGTGGCTCTTATGGTGGATATTGCAAGATAATTTCAAGGTATTCTGTCCCCTTCTCCCACTCAACTCTAATTTCTCTATCCCTTCTCTTTAAATCTCTCTCTCGCCTTCTTCCTATCATTGTTAGTTTCCATTTTACTCTTATTTCTATTACTCGTTCTCCTAGTTTCATGGTATGACTCATCAATTTAATTCATCTGTAATTAATACAATTTTGTATCTCTTTTTTTCTTATACAAACGTACCAAAATATTTTCTCCCTGTTGATTTGGCATCATCTTTGTTTTCAGTATATTATTGAAAAAACATGTAAGACACAAAATTCCTCCATTGGTTGTTGCCTCGTCGACAACAAAAATTTTCCATTCTTTTAGATTTGTTAATTTTGAATTAGGAAAAACTAACAATTTATTGTATTGACTTGGTCCTTCAATTTTTCTTGGTCTAACATAGAAGATGTTTCTGTAGGTCAAACGAGGCCAGAATCATGTATGAGAAGCTTCAGTCGCATTCGAAAGCCGAAGTGCGCAAGCAAGCTAGGCAATTTATGTTAAGTTTTCAGGTAACGAGAATCTGTCGAGATCGCGATGTAAAATTGAGTTGGAAATGGGGTGAAATTTAGGTATAAATCTCTTCCCTATTCATAACTGCTTATGTATCTTTAAGTTTTTCCTTTTATTGCTCTCTAGGCCATTGTGATGCTGAATGTGAGAGACACATCCTCCCCGAAGGAAACCGGCTTTGAGGATTACTTCAAAGCATTCGTAAACAACGGGGCTGGCTACATTCCTTCGGTCGAGGAGACGAATGAAAGCGTATTAAAGGAAGTCTTCCCTTATCTCATATTTCTTCTTTCTCTGATATTTATCATCATTTTTGTCGTTATCAAAAGATCATTTTAGTGCTTCGAAAAGAAAAGAAAATAGTAGTGTAAGATGCATGTGGGTTGCCAAACTCCGATGATATATCGCCATAATTTATGCGGATCAAACTTATTCATAGCTCTTTACGTGGAGAAATCTGAATACTAGGTGTCGAGAATACAGACTCGTATCGGAAAATTAATATAGTTGTGTAGCGAATATAGACCCCAAACTTAACCAATTAATTTTTTTGGTTGATTGCATATGTTTTAACTTTTTACAATGTATTAAAGCTGACATCAGCTAATAATACAAAATGTGTTCATGTGGTAGATGTTAAATACTATACAAATGAAGGGTATTTTGAGAATATAGTATCATGTTAGAAACTGAATGTAGCTTTATACACTCAGTGTAGATATTAGGCCACATCACTATTTAATGAGTTGTTTCGAGTTGAATGCTCGAGTTCTATTGTCCAGCTACACGTCCAAGAGTGCTATCAAAGAATCTTGTAAAAACATGTACATAAATTACTCATGAATAGCATGCTTTATTTAATTCAGCATTTTCTTCATAAAATTCGTTGTTTTGTGTATATATATATAAGCTTTTTTGTGCAACATTCATCATTCTAATATTATCATTTATTCCTTATTGATTTTCGTAATTAGATTTAATTTGCCTGCTTTTATTTTATTTTAAAAAATATATCATTATTCTCTCAACTTTTATTAAATTGTATTTAGCGAGATAATTTTACGAGAATGGTGAACAATAGGTGTATCTTCACACATGGGCAGGGATGGAGCCAGAATTTTTGTTCAGGGGGTCAAAAAATAGTAACATACAAATGATTTTAAAAATATCAACATATATGAAAATAATTACCTCATAAGTCAAAAATGAAAATACATTGAAAGTTGAAACATGATTTATAATTGACTAAATACGTTTGTAGAGTTGATAATCACCTGCTAATTACATAAATGGAAAAACTTAAATACATAAATTTTTAACATCATAAATTATTAAATAGTTTTCTATCAATGGATTGAAAAAAAATGAAAATGTATCTTTCTAAAGTTGTTCTCGACGACTTTTCATGTTTTGAAAGTATTGTATGATTGTTTCATTCTCAATACTGTCAAAAATATCTTTTTCGATATATGTAACTAAACAATCATTCATCAGAGAATCTCTCATTCTATTTTGCAGACGACTCTTCACAATCTTCATAGCTGAAAAGGCTCTTTCAACTGTTGTTGTTGCAACTGGTAAGACAAAAACTAAATTCACTAGCAAATAAACTAATTGATATAAAATATTTGTCCTCTTTTCAATCAACTTTTTTGCTAGCTCATCAATTCCACTTATATCACTTAAATCATTATCACTTCGAACATCAAGAATGTATGTGCCCAACTAGCTTTCAAGTTCAATAAGATCTATTCTAGAAAACTCGAATGGATAAAATTCAGCAAGGCGTATCAATTTTTGTTTGTCAAATGATGAAAAAGAATCATTTGAACTTAGACATGTCATGTAAATAAATAATTCTGTAGTTATCTCTGTGAACCGGTTGTTCAGCTCTTGGAGTTGTGTATCTATCAAACATAACATATCTGCTGCACGATAATAATGTAAATTTTATCATCTCATGAACCCTTCTTCGAGAACGACCGCGTGCAATATACAAAGTATCCATATTTGGGATATCAATTTTATACTTGCAACAAAATGCAGATACTTGTTTAAGTAAATTCTCTCATCATTCATCTCTCATATTTTGTAATAGTTGCTTTGATATTCTCACTAAATTCATGACATTAATAATATCCAATTCTTTACGCGGTAAAGACTAGGATAAGTTATTCGTAATGCCCAATATATTTTTCATTAAAAAGAGAATAATCACAAAATCAAATGTCTGAATTACATCTAGCAATGCAAATGTTGAAGCTTTTTGCTCTGAACTTGAATGATGATCATTCTGTACTATTTCAAGAACATCAATAACTGATGAAAACAATCCAATCATACTTACTAAAGAGCCAAAATGAGAGCCCCAACGCGTGTCTCCGGCTCTTTTAAGATTTCACACTTGATTTATTCCTGTTCCACTTGAAAGTTCACCACTCTGTAAGCCTTCAATAATCTTAATAAACTGAAAGACGCGTAATAACTCCTGGCATTTGCATGAAACAGTGATAATATTTGTCATAGCACTAACCATGTCAAAGAACCAAGCAACTTAAACATTACTTTTTGCAACTACAACTAATGCTAACTGAAGCTGATGTGTGAAACAATGAACATAATATGCTTGTACAACCCCGTGTCGGCGAGCGGGTCCCGCCAGGAAGGACGAGTGGGCCTGCCCCGCGACTCGCACCCAAGCGGCAGGACGGGCTGAACGACTATAAAGGGCTGGCCCGCTCCTGCCCGTCTCAGGCGAGCGAGCTGGCGACCCGCAGCAAGCGAGCCGGACCCGAGCTGGCGACCCGCAGCAGCGAGCCGGGCGGACTGGCAACCGCGGCGAGCGAGCTGGACCCTAGGATGGCGACCCGCCGGCTGACCCCCCGCATGCGACCTTTCCGCCGATCCGCCCGCAAGAGGCCGGCAGCTCGCCCCTATCGGCTCGCGCTCGCCCAAGGAGAACGGGCGAGCCCCGGAGCCAGGTCGCGCCCGCCTCCTGCAGAGGAACTGAAGGCGAGCTGACCGCCCAGGGGTGCGAATAACCACTCAGGACAGCGGAGCCTCGCTGTTGGCAGACCAGGTTGGACTGCGCATAGCTATTCAGAACAGCGGAGTTTGGCTGTTAGCAGACCCAACCAGGGGCTTTTTGGTATTTTCAGGTCAGTTCTTTTGGTTATTGGCAGTTCAGATTCTGAAAATCTATAAATAAGACCCAAGGGGTACCTCAGAGGACACGCTTTCAGTGCCTCCTTGCTCTCATTTTCAAGTGTTCTCTGAGAGTACCTTAGCTCGGCTCTTGGCTAAGGAGGGGAAGCGCTCAGAGATCTTCCGGGTTTGTGGTGGGACCTCCCTGCCGAGCCCTTGGGTCTGTCTTTCCTTGTCTCTCTCGTTGTTTTTCTTGCAGGTGCGAAGTAGGCGCGAGACCACCCCTTCCCCAAGGGTCGAACTCCACAAGAGGCCGGTTTCCGGTTTCAACATCTTGGTGCGGTGAGCGTGGAGAGTGGTCAGTGCAGAAAAGCTTCGGCGAGCTCAATGACGGGAGGTCAAGGATCTGACAGGCAGAACTCGCCGCCCAACCCACCTCTCGCGACAGTGGGGATGTTTGAAGACTTCAGGAACGAGGTGCTGGATCTCGTCAAGATCGCACATCGGCGTGCGGGCCGAGTGTTCGACTCCGGCAGCCCAGATCGCGGCCGCCCCCTCTCTGGGCGAAGACGCTCCTGGCAGGCGAGCCGGGAAGGAAGTGCTGAGGAAGGTCGGGGGAGCGAGCTCTCGGGGCGCGAGCTCTTCCCCGGCTCGGCAGGCCGAGGCCGATTCGGCGAGCTGGGTCCGCGTGACTCGCCGGCCCGCCAGGTGGGGGGGGGGCAGCCCTTTTAGCGAGCTGGTCTCCTCAGCTCCAGTACCAGACGGGTTCAGAGAGCCCGAGATGACCTACTACACCGGGAAGGGAGACCCGTTCAGCACGTCCAGTGGTTCGAAGACGTGGTCTCCATCCGTCAGATGTCGGACGGATTCAAGTGCCGTCTCTTCGTCATCACCCTCCGGGATAAGGCGAGGGAGTGGTTCCACCAGCTGCCGGCCAGCTCCATCTATTGCTTCGAGGACCTGCGCCGAGGGTTCATGTTGAGGTTCACTACCGCAAAGAAGAGGAAGAAGGAGTCTGAGTCCCTGTTCCACATAAAGCAGGGGGTGAACGAGACGTTGGGAAGCTACGTCGATCGGTTCCAGGAGGAGGTCACCCAAGTCCAGGAGATGCCGGGCCACAGTCTGATGATGGCCTTCACACTGGGCCTGCAGCAGGGTTTCTTCCGCATGGAGCTGAAGAGGATTCCCCCCCTCTCCTACGAGGAGCTGATGGAGAGGGCGGCGAGAGAGGTCGACGGGGAAGCGTCGAACCCAGAATTTGCGAGGAAGTTGGCCAGGTGGGCGACTGAGGAGGAGAAGGAGTCGAGGGGAGGAAGAAGACAGGAAGAGAGGAGGGAGGAGCCCAGGCAGAGGGAGCAGAGGGAGCAGAGGCAGCTCCAAGGACAGCAACCGGGATGGGGGCGTCAGGAGCCCGACCGTAGGCTGGGCTGGAGACCAGAGTGGCAGGGGCAGGGGCCACAGAGGGGATACTACGGGAGAGGCCACTATCAGGGGAGGCAGGACCAGTTCCACCCCCCGGGCTGGAGGCAGGGTCAGAGGCCGCGGCTCCCCGATCAGGAGGAGGCCATGGCCATACTCTGGGAGCAAGGAGAGGGGTCATGAGGAGGAGGAGAAGGGAGTTCAGGGTGGAACTGCCCTACTGCGACTTCCATCAGGAAGAGGGGCACGCAACGGCCACGTGCCCGGAATTCTTGGAGATGAGAGAGAACAGGGGCGGCAGCAGCAGCAGGAGGAGGTGCGGCAGGAAGTGAGGATCGAGGAGGTCCTGCCTCGGACGGAGGAGGATCGCTGTGAAGACCGGGTGGATGTGGGGACCCGAGGAATGATCGGAGTGATCCACGGGGGAGTAGGGTCGAGGCTTCCCGCAAGGCAAGTCTCCACACCATGTATCGGCGGAGCGTCGCCTCTACGTCCCAAACCCCGCCGCCAGAGGAGAGGATCACTTTCTCTAGAAGTGATATGCCGGACCACGAGGATCCGTTCTGTGATGCGTTGGTCATCAAGGCCGCCATCGAGAACTTCACTGTCTCTCGGATCCTAGTGGACAATGGGAGTTCCGTGAACGTCGTCTTCAAGAAGGCGTTTGACGCGATGCAGGTGGAAGCTAAGAGGGTGCTGGCCTCGGACGGGCCCTTGTTCGGGTTCTCGGGAGAGAGGAAGGAGGTAGAGGGAGGAGTCGGCCTCCACGTAACCCTGGGGGGGCAGTCCCGAAACTGCAAGTTCGTCATTGTGGACGCCCCCAGCAGCTACAGCGCAATCTTCGGGAGGCCCCTGATCAGTGCCTTCCGTTGCGTCCCCTCATCTTTCCATCAGTGCTTGAAGTTCAACGCTGAGGGGGCGCAGGTCAGGGTTAGGGGAGACCCTAAGGTGGCACGGGAATGCTACGTCACCGCGGTGAACACCATCTCTTGGCAGGAAGGGGCCGAGGAGATGGGGCGGAGGATGGAGGCAAACGAGCAGGGAGCCGGAGAGGTGGAGCTGGAGGTGAAGGGCTGCGCAGGAAAGGCGGGAGGAGGAGGTTTGGAGGAAGTGGTCGAAGTAAGGGCCGTGGCAGGGGAGATGGAGGTAGAGGTCCCCGCTCAGGAGGAAGGGGATGCCGAGGGATGGGGGGAGCAGTCCAGACTGGAGGCCGCAGAGGAGGTGGTGGAGCTGGAGGTGCTCACCCGCGGAGGCAGGGTGGAGAAGATCCGCGTCAGCGGGGGGCTGACCCCGGAGGACCAGGGCAGGATGCTGGAGTGCATCCAGAAGAACGTGGACATCTTCGCCTGGAGCGCCGCGGAGATGCCGGGGGTTGACGCGGATGTGGCTTGCCACCGCCTCAACCTGGACCCGGGAACACGCCCCGTCCAGCAGAAGAAGAGATCCACGGCGGACAAGATAGCGGAGCCCATCAGGGAGGAGGTGGCAAAACTTCTCAAAGCGGGCTTCGTGTCCGAAATTCAATACCCCGGCTGGGTCTCGAACGTTGTGATGGTCAAAAAGGGAGACGGCCGCTGGCGACTGTGTATCGATTTTTCCCTTCTTAATAAAGCTTGTCCTAAGGATTGTTACCCCTTGCCTCGGATCGACGCGCTGGTTGACTCAGCCGTCGGTTTTTCTGTAATGAGTTTTTTAGATGCATTTTCAGGTTACCATCAGATCAGGATGCACCCCCCGGACATAAAGGATGTCTCATTCATCACAGGGGACGGCTGCTATTGCTACAAGATGATGCCGTTCGGGTTGAAGAACGCTGGTGCCACCTATCAAAAAATGATGGACAGGGTCTTCAAGGAGCAAAGGGGGAGAAACTTGGAGGTCTACGTGGACGACCTCATGATCAAGAGCCGAGACGTGGACTCCCACCTCCGGGACCTGGAGGAGACGTTCGCCACCCTGCGCCGATACAAGATGCGGCTGAACCCCCTTAAGTGTGTTTTCGGGGCTAGCCGGGGGAAGTTCTTGGGGCATCTCCTCACCCCCGCGGGGGTCGAGCCGAATCCCGACAAGGTCAAGGCAATCTTGGAGTTGGGGTCCCCGCGGAATGCGAAGGAGGTCCAACGGTTGACAGGGAAGCTAGCAGGACTGAGCCGCTTCCTCTCTCGGGCAGGGGAGAAGTGCTCCCCCTTCTTCAAAACGCTGAGGGGGGGCCAGAGGTTCGAATGGACTAAGGAATGCGAGGAGGCGTTCCAGGCCCTCAAGGCGCAGCTAACACAGGCCCCGCTGCTCCAGGGGCCGAAGGAGGGTGAAGACTTGTTCCTATATCTCGGGGTCGGGGCAGAGGCCCTGAGCTCCGTCTTGGTTCGAGAAGAGGGGAAGAGACAGCTCCCTGTCTATTACGTCAGCCGGGTCCTGAGGAAGGCCGAACTCCGGTATCCGATCCTGGAGAAGCTCGCGTTCGCATTAATCATCTCGGCCCGGAGGCTACGGCCTTACTTCCAGGCGCACTCGATCCGAGTGGTGACAGACCATCCTCTCCGCAATATCTTCTAGGGGGTGGAGCACTCGGGCCGGCTGGCCAAGTGGTCGGTGGAGCTAAGCGAGTTCGATGTCTCCTTCGTGCCACCACGGCTCTCGATCAAAGCTCAGGCGATGGCCGACTTCCTGGCCGACTACGTGGTAGAAGTAGCAGAGGAGGAGCTCACTTGCCCGGCTCCTTGGAAGGTGAGGGTGGATGGGCCTCAGGAAGGCATTCACTCGGATAGGAGTGGTCCTGGAGAGCCCCCAAGGGACTCAGATTGAGCAGACGGTGGTGGTACATTTCCCCATTACTAACAACCAGGCCGAGTACGACGAAGCAGTGATAGCGGGACTACGCCTGGCCAGAGAGTTGGGGGTGCTGGATGTGGAAGTTCTGACCGACTCCATGGTGGTGGCTTCCCAGATCAACGGGGAGTTCGAAGCAAGGGAGCCCGCTTTGAAGTTATACTTGGCCAAAGTGAAGGGGGTCATAGGGACCTTCCAGACCTTCTCCATCCAACACGTGCCAAGGGAAAAGAATGAACAGGCCGACCAACTGGCGAAGCATGGCCCCCGGATGGGGGGCACCATCACCGACCTGTTCCGCCCCTCCATCGAAGAGGGGAGCTCATGGAGATCGATCAGCAGCCCTCGTGGATGGACCCAGTAATAGCTTTCCTCTCCGCGGGAGAGTATCCGGAGGGAGTAGACAAGAAGAAGTTGAGGCACAAGTCCGCCTACTACCTCCTCAAAGACGGGCAACTATACAGAAAGACCCTTTCCGGGATGCTGGCTCGCTGCGTGTCCGAGGGCGAGGCGCAGAGGATCTTGGAAGAAGTCCACTCCGGGGAGTGCGGGAGTCATTCCGGGAGTCGGACCCTGGAGGGGAGGATAGTCCGGCAGGGGTATTTCTGGCCCACCCTGGGCCGGGACGCCGCGGAGTTCGCAAGAAGATGTCATAAGTGCCAGCTATTTGCCCCCCTCCAGCTACAGCCGGCCCAGCAACTCAAGAGCATCACGGCCCCCTGGCCCTTTGCAATCTGGGGAATGGATTTGGTCGGGCCGTTCCCCCAGGCTAGCGGCCAGAGAAGGTTCCTCCTGGTAATGATCGACTACTTCTCAAAGTGGATGGAGGTGAAGGCGTTGGCGAAGATGACCTCCCAGGTAATCGGGAACTTCGTTTGGGGGGAGATCATCTGTCGCCATGGGCTGCCCAGGCCATCGTCACAGACAACGGGCCTCAGTTCGCCAGCGCCGAGTTCACCAGTTTTTGCGAGCAGCTAGGGATCGACCTCAGATTCGCCTCGGTCCACCACCCCAGGAGCAACGGGCAGGTGGAGGCGGCGAACAAAATCATCGTCAATCTCCTCAAAAAGAAGGTGGAAAACCTGAGGGGGAGCTGGGTGGAGCAGCTCCCCGCCGTCCTTTGGGCCCTTAGAACCACCCCGAACACGGCCACGGGGGAGACCCCCTTCAAGCTCTCCCATGGGTGCGAGGCGGTGCTCCCCATAGAATTTGAAGTTCAAACGCCGCGGGTCGGAACGGCCAGGGAAGGCCGAGAGGAATGGCAAGCCGAGAATGGGGAGGAGCTGAGACTCTCCCTCGACATGGTAGAAGAGTTGAGGGATCTTTCGGCCGTCCGACAGGAGGAGGTCAAAAGGAGGATGGCGAAATACTTTGACAAGCATGTCAGGGTCAAGCAGTTCACGGAAGGGGACCTGGTACTGAAGAAGGTGGACGCGGCAGGGCGGTCAGCGCCTGTAGGGAAACTCAACCCCAGCTGGGAGGGGCCATTCATTGTGAAGGAAGTTTGAAGTCGGGGGGCTATCGGCTCCAAAATGTAGAGGGCGAGGCCCTGAGTCTCACCTGGAGTGGAGACGACTTGAAGAGATTTTTTCCCTAATTTTCTGTAAACAACCTGATTTCTCATAATGAAGCTTTTCTTCTCCTCCCCCCAGGAATGTCATGTCTAAGCTTGCTCAGAGAGCTGGAATGAATTTGGACCCCGAGAAGATCCCGCTGCCAGGCTCCCACCTAGCTGGCAGGGCCGGAAGTCACTCGGTGTCATCCCTAGCCTCGAGAAGATCCCGCTGCCAGGCTCCCACCTAGCTGGCAGGGCCGGAAGTCACTCGATGGAATGAACTTGGACCCCGAGAAGATCCCGCTGCCAGGCTCCCACCTAGCTGGCAGGGCCGGAAGTCACTCGGTGTCATCCCTAGCCTCGAGAAGATCCCGCTGCCAGGCTCCCACCTAGCTGGCAGGGCCGGAAGTCACTCGATGGAATGAACTTGGACCCCGAGAAGATCCCGCTGCCAGGCTCCCACCTAGCTGGCAGGGCCGGAAGTCACTCGGTGTCATCCCTAGCCTCGAGAAGATCCCGCTGCCAGGCTCCCACCTAGCTGGCAAGGCCGGAAGTCACTCGATGGAATGAACTTGGACCCCGAGAAGATCCCGCTGCCAGGCTCCCACCTAGCTGGCAGGGCCGGAAGTCACTCGGTGTCATCCCTAGCCTCGAGAAGATCCCGCTGCCAGGCTCCCACCTAGCTGGCAGGGCCGGAAGTCACTCGATGGAATGAACTTGGACCCCGAGAAGATCCCGCTGCCAGGCTCCCACCTAGCTGGCAGGGCCGGAAGTCACTCGGTGTCATCCCTAGCCTCGAGAAGATCCCGCTGCCAGGCTCCCACCTAGCTGGCAGGGCCGGAAGTCACTCGATGGAATGAACTTGGACCCCGAGAAGATCCCGCTGCCAGGCTCCCACCTAGCTGGCAGGGCCGGAAGTCACTCGGTGTCATCCCTAGCCTCGAGAAGATCCCGCTGCCAGGCTCCCACCTAGCTGGCAGGGCCGGAAGTCACTCGATGGAATGAACTTGGACCCCAGAAGATCCCGCTGCCAGGCTCCCACCTAGCTGGCAGGGCCGGAAGTCACTCGGTGTCATCCCTAGCCTCGAGAAGATCCCGCTGCCAGGCTCCCACCTAGCTGGCAGGGCCGGAAGTCACTCGATGGAATGAACTTGGACCCCGAGAAGATCCCGCTGCCAGGCTCCCACCTAGCTGGCAGGGCCGGAAGTCACTCGGTGTCATCCCTAGCCTCGAGAAGATCCCGCTGCCAGGCTCCCACCTAGCTGGCAGGGCCGGAAGTCACTCGATGGAATGAACTTGGACCCCGAGGAGATCCCGCTGCCAGGCTCCCACCTAGCTGGCAGGGCCGGAAGTCACTCGGTGTCGTCCCTAGCCTCGAGAAGATCCCGTTGCCAGGCTCCCACCTAGCTGGCAGGGCCGGAAGTCACTCGATGGAATGAACTCGGACCCCGAGAAGATCCCGCTGCCAGTCTCCCACCTAACTGGCAGGGCCGGAAGTCACTCGATGGAATGATCCAGAAAGCAATGGCCTGCGACCTAGAGCAAATTGCATTGTCAGACTCCCACCTAGCCGGCAAGGCCGGAAACTGCCCGAAAAGCGTGCGCAGCAGGACGGAATCGCAAGAGTTAGCCAGAAAAGAAGGAAAGGGTCTAGCATAGCCCCACCCTCAAGCCCGGGAAAGGTGGTCGAGTAAACACAAAGGCCTGGGCGAGAGTCCACAGAGAGTTAAGCATGCGGCCGAGGGGCGAGCCAGCTCACCTCGCTCGACAGACGAGCCAGCTCACCTCGCTCGGCAGACGAGCCAGCTCGCCTCGCTCGGCAGACGAACCAGCTCGCCTCGCTCGGCGGACGAACCAGCTCGTCTCGCTCGGCGGACGAACCAGTCTCGCCTCGTCAGAGCCGGGCCGCTGGGACGGGTCGCGCCGTCCGGCAATGACATCATTGGAAAAACAAGACAGGCGAGAAATGTAAAAAGAACAGTGTGTAAAAGGAACAGTAGACAGAAATATAAAGTATAAGCGCAACTCGCGCATATAACTCAGACCAGATTTTTACACAATGTTCATCTACAAGGCAGATTACAAAAAAAACACGAGACCTAGAAACCCTAAAGCGGCTGGAAGCTTCTGTCGCCGGGCTCCGGCACGGGGAGGAACAGCGCCGGCACCACGTCTTTTGCCGAGAGTCCCGCTGCCTCGCTCGTAAGCAGATCCGCGCGCCTCAGCGTCTGCATCGTGTATCTCGCTGCGCTGGTCGCGTTCTTCTGCATTAGCACTTCCAGGTCGTAGTCGGAGAGGTGCTCGCGCGGGCAGACCCCGCTGGCCGGAGGAGGGACAGCGGCAGCGGCCTCCAGCTCGCGTACCCGGCCTCCAGCGCCGTCCTTCTCCTGGCGAAGGGTGGCAATCTCGGCGCCCATCCGGCTCGCCGTCGTCGCGTCCTGAAAAAACGGAATAGGAATTATCATAAGCTGCGTTCACAAGAAGAAGAGATTAGCTCCGGTTGAGAGCATACCACCCCGCCCAGATATTGCGCGAGGGTCTCCTCGGCGGCGGCGGCTCGCCCTCTCTGAAGATCCGCGTCCTCCCGAGCGAGCTTCCGGGCCTCTTCCTTCTCCTCCGCCATCTTTTGGATGGACGCGGCGTTCCGCTCCACCTGGGTACAGCGCCGCCCCACCATATGAGCCAGCTCCAGGCCGCGCAGCTGGGCCCGCGCGCTCTCGTGGATCAGCACCCGCGTCTCCTCCTTGTCGTATATGGCGGCGTCTTCGCGCGAGTACAGCCCAAAGGAGAAGCTGTACGCCTCCCCGCCGATTGTATCCTGCTCCATCCAGCTCGGCAGCAGGGTCGAGATCGTTGCGCGATTCGACTCCTTGTCCCACGACAGGAGCGGGACGCCGAGCTCGTCTAAATACCTCTCGCCGTAGCCGAAGTTCCGATGCCCTCTCGGCACCGGCTCCGCAGCGGCTCCAGACCCGCCCGGCGGCGCGGAGGTGCCCGCCGCCCCGACCGGGGAATCGCTGGTCGAAACAACCAGCGGGGGCGAGGGGGGCCTCAGTCGACAAGACCGCGGGGGCTTTGCCCTTTCTTTGGCCCGCGGATGGTTGTTGATCCGCGGTCTTCGCCACCTTCGGCGGAGGCGCTGGTTGCCCGCCGCCCGGTCGCTTCTTGGCCGGGACCGACGAGATGTCGCGCTGGGCGGCATCCGCGGCCTGGGCGCGGGCGAGAACCCCGGGGGGGATCCGGGCGCTTTCGTAAGGAGGATGAAGGGGAATGTCGCGTTCGCCTGCGAAGAAGGGAAGGTGAGATGAAAGAAGAGTGGGAAAGTAAGGACTAATGGAGACGAGTAGCAAACCTCCCCCCGGCGGGACAGCCGCGAGATCGTCAAGGTGGCGGCGCAGGAACGCGACCTCGAAGTTCTTCCCGACGAAGAACGCGAACAGGTCGGCTTCATGGCCGCCTAGGTTGGGTGGCCGGTAGCTCGCCTCGCTGAGCTGCACCGGCGAGAAGGGCACGTTGCCGAAGTCCCCCTTGACGAACAGGAACTTCTTCAGCCAGTTGTGGCTCTTGTTGACGGTCTCCCGCACCTTGAGATGGGCGCTGGAGAAGTAGGCCGTCCCGTCTCGGTTCGCCCTGAAGGAGAACAGCTTCCGGAATACTGCGAGGCTGAACTCCACCCGCTCCTCTCGCAAGAAGCAGGCGAACCCCATCATGACGGCGATGGAGTTCGGGGTCATCTGGCCCAGGACGACCCCGAAGTATTTGAGCACCTGGCGCACCTCGGGCCACAGGGGAAGTCGCAGGCCTACCTCGAAGTGAGCGAGAGGGATGGCGAGCTCATCCCCAAATAGGTCGTTGATCTTCTCCCTCTCATCAGGTCGCCTCGCAGAAAACCCGGCCGGGATGTGGTCGCCTAGAGCTTCCAAGTATTCGCGCTCTGTGATGACGGCGCGAGGGAAATCGTGCTGGAGAAGGTCCAAGCGCATTTGCTTCGGCCGTCCGCGTCGCCGCCGCCTCCGCCCATCCCCGTTGATTCGCCGCCGAACGCGAGACAAAAAGCCGGGAGGCGAGCTAGAATCGCACTTCGCGAGAAAAGGGGAAGCGAGAAGACGTTTTGGAGTCGGTGAAGAAATAAGGGCCGGCAGGACCTATTTATAGGAAAGAGAAGGGGCGGGAAACTTCCCGCCAAAAGATGGGGTGCGGATAGCAAAAATTAATCCGACGGTTCGACTTCCCGCGCGCGAGCACACCTCAAAGGTCGAGCCGGCACGGTTCTCGCCCGGCTGCAGCCGCGGGAGACCGGTGCGGGCGAACCAACCCCAACCCGCACCCGCACGGCGTGCCGCGCGAGACGGGAGATTCCCCGTCTAGCGAGCTCCTCGGCTCGCCCCCGCCCCGATCAGTGCGAAGAGAAGAATGGACCTTTCCCCCTAACCCGCACACAGAAGACCAAAGAAAAGCAGCGCAACAATTTCAATACATCTCAGCAACAAAATAGTTAGGCCCATAGGCGGGCTAAAAGAGTCGCAAGCAATTACAAATACAAATACAAGATAAATTCGAGATGACGGTAACCCCGCGGTATCACGCGAGCGAGGGGCAAACAACTGGGTCAGTACTCGACCCACTTCCACCTGTGCCGCCTCTTCGTTCCCGCCCGAGGCGGCACGCGGGGATCGTGGTAATCGCGAACCGCCACCAGCTCCCGCTGAGCCCGGCCGACCTGCTCCACGGCGCTCTTAAGATGCCCCTCGGCTCGCGTTATATGCACGCCCGGCGAGGTGACGTCGTCGTCTTCCGCTTCACGCCGAGGGCCCTCCAAGGCCGCGAGCCGGGCATCGGTCTCGGCCTTGTCGCCTTCGATCCTCCTTATGGCCTCCTGCAGCAGCATTGTGTGTTTCTGGAATAGCCGCGTCACCTGCCTCTTCATCCCCGCCGCATCGTTCGGGTCGCCCAGATAGTCAGATACACTGTCCACGTCAGGCGGGGGCGAGTACCCTTCGCTCATCTCGGTCTCAGGCGAGGCCCTGCGAAAGCCTGCGAGCAGGGAGGGGTCAGAATGAGCGAGCAAGAGGCAAAGTCAACGATAAAAACCAGCTCACCAGGGGTGGGCACATCGCCCGCACCGACAGATGGGCGGGAAGAGCCCGGCCGATCCCGAAAGTCCCCTCCCTCGAGGGTCTCAAGAGATTTCCCCAGCCCATGGGAGACCGCTGGACGGGGAGTTTCCGGAGGTGGGCGATCCGGACCTGGGGAACTCGCGATCTTCTCAGGCGATGGAGGCGGAGGACGATCCTCTCCCCGGTTCTCCACCTCCTCACAGGGAATTACCTGCAAAACAGGGAGTCAGACGAATAGCGATAATCGGCGGAAGGCCACGCACCCCGGGGACGACCTCAGCACCCGCCGCCGAACTGGAGGCCGGGCAGTCGCCCGCCAGAGAACGCTTAACGATCTTTCCCTTCGCTGGCCTGAAGAGGGGGCCGGAGGATCCGCGAGCTAGCCATGGGGCGGCCTCGAGGGCCTCCTCCTGAGTCTGCAGGACCGCTGCCGCCAGGCGAGCTCGCACTTCTTCGCTAACCGGCATCGAGGAACAAAAGCCTGCTCGGAGAAAATAAGGGGATTTGGGGAGCCTCCTACAGGGGTCAGCGGTATGTATTTATAGCAGGACAGTGGGCCCCCACCAGAAGATTCCCTGCCAGCTCAGCACGGGGGCTCGCCGAACACGCGGGTTGGATGATTCTTTCCGAGCTTGATTCAAGCTCAAAAAGAGCGGGGATTGTGTACAACCCCGTGTCCGGCGAGCGGGTCCCGCCAGGAAGGACGAGTGGGCCTGCCCCCGCGACTCGCACCCAAGCGGCAGGACGGGCTGAACGACTATAAAGGGCTGGCCCGCTCCTGCCCGTCTCAGGCGAGCGAGCTGGCGACCCGCAGCAAGCGAGCCGGACCCGAGCTGGCGACCCGCAGCAGCGAGCCGGGCGGACTGGCAACCCGCGGCGAGCGAGCTGGACCCTAGGATGGCGACCCGCCGGCTGACCCCCCGCATGCGACCTTTCCGCCGATCCGCCCGGCAAGAGGCCGGCAGCTCGCCCCTATCGGCTCGCGCTCGCCCAAGGAGAACGGGCGAGCCCCGGAGCCAGGTCGCGCCCGCCTCCTGCAGAGGAACTGAAGGCGAGCTGACCGCCCAGGGGTGCGAATAACCACTCAGGACAGCGGAGCCTCGCTGTTGGCAGACCAGGTTGGACTGCGCATAGCTATTCAGAACAGCGGAGTTTGGCTGTTAGCAGACCCAACCAGGGGCTTTTTGGTATTTTCAGGTCAGTTCTTTTGGTTATTGGCAGTTCAGATTCTGAAAATCTATAAATAAGACCCAAGGGGTACCTCAGAGGACACGCTTTCAGTGCCTCCTTGCTCTCATTTTCAAGTGTTCTCTGAGAGTACCTTAGCTCGGCTCTTGGCTAAGGAGGGGAAGCGCTCAGAGATCTTCCGGGTTTGTGGTGGGACCTCCCTGCCGAGCCCTTGGGTCTGTCTTTCCTTGTCTCTCTCGTTGTTTTTCTTGCAGGTGCGAAGTAGGCGCGAGACCACCCCTTCCCCAAGGGTCGAACTCCACAAGAGGCCGGTTTCCGGTTTCAACAATGCTGATGAATTTTCATTCAAAATTAGAGTCTTAAGTCCGTTAAATTCTCCTCTCATATTGCTTGCACCATCATAACTCTGGCCACGTATTCGCGTCATATTTAATCCATGTTCAGAAAAAATTATAATAAAGCAAGCTTAAGAGATTGTGCTGATGTATCAAAAATATGCACCATACCCACAAAGCGCTCAATCACTTGACCAGTTCTGTCAACATATCTCAAAGCAATAGCCATCTGTTCTTTTGTTGATATATCTCTTGATTCATCTAATAAAATTGAAAAATAATTCACGCAAATATCTTTAATTATCAAACTTGTAGTTTCAACAAACATTGCATTAATGATGTCTTTTTGGATATCAGGTGTTATTAGTTTGTGATTTTCAAGAGCATTTTGTAGAATAACCTTATTGATAGACTCATTATAATCGCCAAGAAATCGTAACAATTACAGAAAATTACCTTGATTTAATGAAACATCTGATTCATCATTTCCACGAAGTGTCAATCCCTGTCTGATCAAAAATCAAATACAATTAATTGTTGTTGTTAGTCGAGTACGATAATCTTCTTTAGCTTGATCTGTCTGTTTGTGAAAGTTTGTATCAATGTGTTGTCTTGAATCTATCAGATTATTGCATAAAATGACAGCGTGATTATGAATGCTAGTAGGACCACCAACATATTATGTAAATTTTGCAAATCCTTTTTTCCAATTATTAAAATCATCAACAACAAAAGAATTACCACCTGATTGTTGTCTCATTTCTTGCTTAAAAAGATAACAGAATAAACAAAATGTGGCATCCTTTTTTATACTGTATTCTAACCATGAAGGAAAATGCTCAAACCAAGCCGGGTTAAATTTCCTTGAAATATTTCTGATGATGGTTTTTGGAAATTCATGTGTTTTTAGTTGACAACGACCCATTAATAAGTAATATCTTCTCACATCATCACGATTATTAATAGGATAATCAGAAATTCGGCATCTCAATCCAGGATCTGATACTCTATTATATATATTAACTTCCTTTATAGCTCGTTTAACATCAGACTGCAATCTTTCACTATCATTCTTCTCACAAATATGTGATCCTGATTGTTGAAGCCAAAATTGATCTCTGTGGAGTTCGGGGTCCCTGAAAGGGGTGACCTCACACCTACTACACTCGAGAGAACGTCACGGACCGGAGACTTAGGAGACTATGAACAGACCCTCGGCTCTAGCGCGGAGGTCCCACCTCACACCCGGAAGGCTACCTGAGCTCTTCCCTCCCTCACCAAAGGGCTAGGCTAGGCGCCTTGGAGAGCTCTCTCTACTCTACCAAGAAGAAGCTAAGGGAGGAGGAAGCTAAGAAAAGGATCCTCTCCAAGGCACCCAAGGGGGTTTATTTATAGTTTTCCAAATCCCATGGGCCACAAATGACCAAAATACCCCCACGGCCTAAAGGCCTCGGGCCAATAGGAAACCGCCACGCCGGGGGGTAGAGAAGGAAAAACATGTCACCCAAAGCTAAAAGGGGACCCACCCTGCGGGACGGGGCGAGACCCGGCCTGGGGCCGGTCTCGCCCCGCTGCCCGCGGGGGCGGGGCGAGACCCGGCCTGGGGCCGGTCTCGCCCGGCCTACCCGCCGGGCTGGGCGAGACCCGGCCTGGGGCCGGTCTCGCCCCGCTGCCCGCGGGGGCGGAGCGAGACCCGGCCTGGGCCGGTCTCGCCCGGCCTACCCGCCGGGCTGGGCGAGACCCGGCCTGGGGCCGGTCTCGCCCGGCCTACCCGCCGGGCTGGGCGAGACCCGGCCTGGGGCCGGTCTCGCCGGCCTGCCCCCCCGCCGGGCTGGGCGAGACCGGCCTGGGGCCGGTCTCGCCCGGCTGCCCGCGGGGTGGGGCGAGACCCGGCCTGGGGCCGGTCTCGCCCGGCCTACCCGCCGGGCTCGGGGCCGGTCTCGCCGGTCTGAGGGAAAAGGGGGGAGGGGGAGGGCCTGCTGATCCCGCCTCCAAACCCAAATGGCCCGGGCGGATGCCTACCAACCTGCCGCTTTCACACTCCAACTAAGGGGCCGCTGGGGGAGGCCGATTTCTCCTCCTCCTACTAGTATGTTTCCAAGACATAGCCAAAATTGGCCACCGAGAGTTCAAAATACTCAAAAAGCTTAAAAACCACGCACGCCTCATTTGGGGCCCACTATTCGCGAATACGGGGTTGTACACAATCCCCGCTCTTTTCGAGGTTGGTACAAGCTCGGAAAGAAATGTCCAACCCCAACGTATTCGCGGAGTGTAACTTTCCTGCGGGGTCAACCTGCCAAGCCAGCTACGGGAGCCTGGGTGGCGAGGCCTCCTCTGGGTAACAAACTTGGCTCCCACGAGAGATCAACCAGCCATGTCAGCTAGTGAGAGCCTGACAGCGGAATCTATCTCGGAGCAAAGGGCTTGGCTTACACGAGAGATCAACCTGCCCTGCCAGCTAGATGAGAGCCTGTCAGCGGAATCCATCTCGGAGCTAAGGGACTTGGCTTCCACGAGAGATCAACCTGCCCTGCCAGCTAGGTGAGAGCCTGACAGCAGAATCCATCTCGGAGCTAAGGGACTTGGCTTCCACGAGAGATCAACCTGCCCTGCCAGCTAGGTGAGAGCCTGACAGCGAAATCCATCTCGGAGCTAAGGGACTTGGCTTCCACGAGAGATCAACTTGCCCTGCCAGCTAGATGAGAGCCTGGCAGCGGAATCCATCTCGGAGCTAAGGGACTTGGCTTCCACGAGAGATCAACCTGCCCTGCCAGCTAGGTGAGAGCCTGGCAGCGGAATCCATCTCGGAGCTAAGGAACTTGGCTTCCACGAGAGATCAACCTGCCCTGCCAGCTAGGTGAGAGCCTGGCAGCGGAATCCATCTCGGAGCTAAGGGACTTGGCTTCCACGAGAGATCAACCTGCCCTGCCAGCTAGGTGAGATCCTGACAGCGGAATCCATCTCGGAGCTAAGGGACTTGGCTTCCACGAGAGATCAACCTGCCCTGCCAGCTAGGTGAGAGCCTGGCAGCGGAATCCATCTCGGAGCTAAGGGACTTGGCTTCCACGAGAGATCAACCTGCCCTGCCAGCTAGGTGAGAGCCTGTCAGCGGAATCCATCTCGGAGCTAAGGGACTTGGCTTCCATGAGAGATCAACCTGCCCTGCCAGCTAGGTGAGAGCCTGGCAGCGGAATCCATCTCGGAGCTAAGGGACTTGGCTTCCACGAGAGATCAACCTGCCCTGCCAGCTAGGTGAGAGCCTGACAGCGGAATCCATCTCGGAGCTAAGGGACTTGGCTTCCACGAGAGATCAACCTGCCCTGCCAGCTAGGTGAGAGCCTGACAGCGGAATCCATCTCGGAGCTAAGGGACTTGGCTTCCACGAGAGATCAACCTGCCCTACCCGCTAGGTGAGAGCCTGACAGCGGAATCCATCTCGGAGTTAAGGGACTTGGCTTCCACGAGAGATCAACCTGCCCTGCCAGCTAGGTGAGAGCCTGACAGCGGAATCCATCTCGGAGCTAAGGGACTTGGCTTTCACGAGAGATCAACCTGCACTGCCAGCTAGGTGAGAGCCTGGCAGCGGAATCCATCTCAGAGCTAAGGGACTTGGCTTCCACGAGAGATCAACCTGCCTTGCCAGCTAGGTGAGAGCCTGGCAGCGAAATCCATCTCGGAGCTAAGGACTTAGCTTCCACGGGAGATCAACCTGCCCTGCCAGCTAGGTGAGAGCCTGACAGCGGAATCCATCTCGGAGCTAAGGGACTTGGCTTCCACGAGAGATCAACCTGCCCTGCCAGCTAGGTGAGAGCCTGGCAGCGGAATCCATCTCGGGGTGAGACCTTCCCACCCTCCGAGAGATCAACCTGCCCTGCCAGCTAGGTGAGAGCCTGACAGCGGAATCCATCTCGAGGTGAGACCTTCCCACCCTCCGAGAGATCAACCTGCCCTGCCAGCTAGGTGAGAGCCTGACAGCGGAATCCATCTCGAGGTGAGACCCACCCCACCCTCCGAGAGATCAACCTGCTCTTCCAGCTAGGTGAGAGCCTGACAGCGGAATCCATCTCGAGGTGAGACCTTGGCCTCTACGAGAGGTACCACCGACCCTGCCCAGCTAGTGAGAGCCTGGGCAGCGGGACCGTCTCGGAGCAAAAGTACTAGGCATCACAATCAAACCTTACCCAAATCCTACATCCTCATACGGGGGAAAATATAAGTTACATGGTCCCCCCGACTCAGCTGGTCAGGGGTAACACTTGTTACAAGACAAGAAAAATGAAAAAACTACCGCAAGGCGAGGCATCCTCATGGGGCCTGGGCATGACGGCCGTCTTCCGCTCCCTTTTCCTCGGGCACTTCCATCTTGCTCAAGCTCTCCATGACCTTCTCCATCTCCTCTGCCTGGGCCAACCAAGAGATGGTGTTGACAGCCGTGACGTAGCACTGTCTTGCCATCCTGGAGTCCCCCTTGACTCTGACCTGGATCCCTCCGGAGCTGAACTTGATGCATTGGTGGAAGGAAGATGGCACGCAACGGAAGGCGCTGATGAGGGGCCTTTCGAAGATGGCGTTATAGCTGCTTGGAGCGTCCACAATGATGAACCGGCAGTTCCTTGAGACTCCCCCCAATTTGACTTGGAGTCCCACTCCACCCTCAACCTCCTTCCTCTCCCCTGAAAATCCGAACAGGGGTCCGTCCGAGGCCAACACCCTCCTTGGCTCTACCTTCATCTCATCAAACGCCTTCCTGAAAACGACGTTGACAGAGCTCCCGTTGTCCACCAAGATTCGGGAGACGTTGTAGCCCTCGATGGCCGTCTGGATGACCAGCGCATCGCAAAACGGATCCTCATGATCCGGCAGGTCCTTCACCGAGAAGGTGACCTTCTCCTCCTGGGGCGGTGTCTGGGAGGTTGAGGCAACGCTCCTTCGGTACATGACATGGAGGCTTTCCTTCCGAGTGGCCTCGATCCCCACTCCACCATGGATCACCGCTATACCGCCTCGGGGTCCGACATCGACTCGGTCCTCACAAACATCATCCCCTCCTTCTCTGGGCAGAACCTCTTCAACCCGTACTGGTGGCTGTGGCTGGGCAGGGTCTCTCGCCCCCCTCACTTCCAGGAACTCGGGGTAGGTAGCTGTGGCGTGCCCCTCCACCTGGTGGAAGTCACAGTATGGCAACTCTACCCTGACCATTCTCCTTCCCTGGCGGTTCCTCCTCTCCCTCCGACCAATCTCCATTGCTTGCTGTGGTGGGGGTAGGAGCTGCCTAGGGGCTTGCCTCTGGAAGTTGAACCTTCCTTGGCCCCCATGGAAGTTTCCCCCATCATGGGTGTAACCTCTTCCCGGGCCCTGAGCGGGTCCTCCCTGCTGCCTCCAACCTGGTTCCGGACCCTCTTGAGCTCTCCGCTCCTCTCTCCTCCTTCCCTCCTGAGGCATCGAGCCACCTTGCTCCTTTGTCTCTGTCTCTGTCAGCTTTGCCAACTTCTTGACAAACACCGGGTTGGCTGCCTCCATGGATATCTCCTCTGTCGCCCTTTCCATCAGCTCCTCGAAGGAAAGGGGGGTCTTCCGGGTCAAGCTCATCTTGAAGAAGCCCTCCTTCAGCCCAACGATGAAGGCCATCTGGAGAGCATACCCTGGCATCTCCTGGACCTCCAGGATCTCCCTCTGGAACCTGTCCACGTAACAGGCCAGCTACTCCTCGGCCCCCTGCCTTATCAGGAAGATGGACTCGGGGCTCCTCTTCCGCTTCTTGGAGGTGGAGAAGCGGAGCTGGAAGCTCCGGCTTAAGTCCTCGAACCCATAGATCGACCTTGGAGGGAGTTGATGGAACCAGTCCCTTGCCTTCTCCTTCAACGTGATTGCGAAGAGGCGACACTTGAAGGCATCCGTCATCGGCCTGATGGAGACGACATCCTCGAACCACTGCAGATGCTGGACGGGGTCATCCTTCCCCGTATAGTAAGCCATGTCTGGCTCTCTGAACCCCTCGGGAACGGGAGCTGAGATGATCAGCTCGCTGAAGGGTGACCCCTAAGGGGTGGTCTCGCCACCTCCACTCGCACAACCTGCTCGCCTGGGAGGTTGGCACTCGCCGGGCTAGAGAACAACTCCCGGCCAGTGAGGTCTCGCTCGACCCCATCTCCCATCCTCTCCTTTCCTGGCCTTCTTCCTGGTGCACTTCCTTCTCCCCCCGCTGGGGTCATCTCGCCTAGACCCCTGGGAGTCGACTCGTCGAGGGGGAGAGCTAGCTTCTGGGGGGTCGGGGTGGAGCTGCCACCCTGAGGAGTAATGCTTCGCAGCATCTCCATGATGCCCTGGATGGAGGTCATGAACTCTTGCCTCCCCACAAAGGGTCCTAGGGTGGGGAGCTCGCCGAGATCATCACTACCTCCTTGAACTCCCGTCATGACACTCTCCTGAGATCTTCTGTGCTGGTCACTCTCCACGCTCACCGCTCCAAAAGTGTTGAAGCCAAAATTGACCTCTGTGGAGTTCAGGGTCCCTGAAAGGGGTGACCTCACACCTACTACACTCGAGAGAATGTCACGGACTGGAGACTTAGGAGACTATGAACAGACCCTCGGCTCTAGCGCGGAGGTCCCACCTCACACCCGGAAGGCTACCTGAGCTCTTCCCCTCCCTCACCAAAGGGCTCGGCTAGGCGCCTTGGAGAGCTCTCTCTACTCTACCAAGAAGAAGCTAAGGGAGGAGGAAGCTAAGAAAAGGATTCTCTCCAAGGCACCCAAGGGGGTCTATTTATAGTTTTCCAAATCCCATGGGCCATAAATGACCAAAAAACCCCCACGGCCTAAAGGCCTCGGGCCAATAGGAAACCGCCACGCCGGGGGGTAGAGAAGGAAAAACACGTCACTCAAAGCTAAAAGGGGACCCACCCTACGGGACGGGGCGAGACCCGGCCTGGGGTCGGTCTCGCCCCGCTGCCCGCGGGGGCTGGGCGAGACCCGGCCTGGGGCCGGTCTCGCCCGGCCTACCCGCCGGGCTGGGCGAGACCCGGCCTGGGGCCGGTCTCGCCCCGCTGCCCGCGGGGGCGGGGCGAGACCCGGCCTGGGCCGGTCTCGCCCGGCCTACCCGCCGGGCGGGGCGAGACCCGGCCTGGAGCCGGTCTCGCCCGGCCTACCCGCCGGGCTGGGCGAGACCCGGCCTGGGGCCGGTCTCGCCCGGCTGCCCGCGGGGCGGGGCGAGAACCGGCCTGGGGCCGGTCTCGCCCGGCCTACCCGTCGGGCTCAGGGCCGGTCTCGCCGGCCTGAGGGAAAAAGGGGGAGGGGAGGGCCTGCTGATCCCGCCTCCACACCCAAATGGCCCGGGCGGATGCCTACCAACCTGCCGCTTTCACACTCCAACAAAGGGGCCGCTGGGGGAGGCCGATTTCTCCTCCCCCTACTAGTATGTTTCCAAGACATAGCCAAAATTGGTCACCAAGAGTTCAAAATACTCAAAAAGCTTAAAAACCACGCACGCCTCATTTGGGGCCCACTATTCGCGAATACGGGGTTGTACACTGATTTCGACAAAACTTTAAAATATTTATCCATAACTGATTACTTTGTACAATGCCTAAACATAAAAAACTAGATCAGATTTGAAATAAATCATAATCATAAAATTTAAGTTGTGCGCTCGAATGTGTTGTTGACGATTTTTTGAAATAACGCTCCATGGCTAGTCTCGATTGAAAGCAGAATACGAGCAACAACAGGTGGACAGTGGACTAGGCTTACAAGTGCTGCAGATTCTCCTTGCTCATTTCAAATGCCACCACAATTATACTGCAATTTTTCAACTAAGAATATATTCAGTTTCTACATGACTACATGAGCATCTCAAAACCGATTAACCGAGCAACATCAAACAACATATGATGATATGAAGACTAAAAGTTTATAAAAGACTAAACTCTATGTCTCTAACAAACAGGGCCTTTACAAAACATTGAAAACTAATGCTTCGTTTGGGAGAACTTATTTTCACCGGTCAAGCGGTCGTGACCGCATGAATCGGGACTTAAATAAGTCCCGGTTCATGCGGTCACGACCGCTTGACCGGTGAAAATAAGTCCTCCCAAACGGAGCCTAAATGATTCAAAAGATACCTGAAGGCCAGCATGAGTCATCGTCCACTGCATTGAAAGCAGATTTCAGAACTGGCCCTAAACAACTCAAAAACCCTAAACAATAAAAAAATCGAAAAACTACATAAAATAAAGTGAATCAGCATAAAACGAAATTAAAAAAACATTAATCTTTTTAAGAAAAATCATCACTCACCAAATCTAAGCAAAGGAGGGCCGAAATTTTCGCATGAAAATCGCCAGGAACTTTTCGGGAAAGCAACAAACGTAAAAACTCTCGGCGAAAAAGATAAATCGCGACTCTTTTCGATTTGAGTAGGATATATACTGCGGTTTTATGATAAAACCACAGTCTATACTGATAAAACTTCGGCCCTCTTTTGCTTAAAGTCACGAAATCACGTTTTAAATAAAAAAAATTATAATACTTTAGACTGCGTTTTTTTATAAAACCGCATTCTAAGTATTATAATTTTTTTTCATTTAAAACGTAATTTTTAAAAATAGACCTACTATATGATATTGTTAGAAAAAGTATTCAACATGAAAGTTGTAGATCTCGTCGATATCTACAACTTTCATGTTGAACACTTTTACTAAAAATGTCATATAATAGGTCTAATTTCAAAAAGGACGGAACCCGTGCCGAACAATGCGATTCACATAGTTTCGCCTGGGTTCCGCCCGTTTTAAAAATAGACCTACTATATGATATTTTTACGAAAACTGTTCCACATGAAAGTTGTAGATCTTGACGAGATTTACAACTTTCCTGTTGAACACTTTTCCTAAAAAATGTCATATAGTAAGTCTTATTTCAAAAGATGCGGTTTTAATGAAAAAAAAATTATAATACTTTAGACTATAAAACCGCAGTCTAAAGTCTGTCTATTTACATTAAACAACGGTTTTTTTATAAAACCGCAGTCTAAAATCTGTCTAAAATATTAATTTTTTTGTCGTTCTAAATTAATAAAAATACTGTTTTAAATAAAAAACATTTAAAATACTGAGAGAAATAGACTGCGGTTTGTGCAAAAACTGCAGTCTATTTCCTATTTTTCTTAAATTTTCAAGACGTCAAGCGTCGTGTACATTATCGGGCGCCAGGATGCTTTTTTTCCTTAAATTTGCTGAAATCTTCAGTGTTTCTCGCGCGATTTATTTCTTAAACCTAGCTAGAATCGAGCTTTCAGCAAATTTTGAACCGTTCGATAGGTTTTTTGTTAATAATAATTGATTTTTTTGTAAAATGATAAGGTGGGCATTTGCCCACCTTATAAACACTGTAGCTTCGCCCCTGCCAGGAAGGAACCTTAATCGCGAACTGGATGAGGCGTAGAGCTTAGAGCTGTCACGGTTCCGGTTTGGTTCCAGTTCTTCTAAAACCATGAACTGAACCGCTAAGTTAACGGTTCTTCAAGTTAGAACCAAAACCTTATATGGTTTGACCGGTTCCGGTTCCATCATAATTTTTGGAACCGTCGTGTCAACGGTTCCGGTTCCGGTTCCGGTTTAACGAGAACCAAAATCAAACCGGTCACTAACGGTTCGATTCGGTTCTATGCGGTTCGTCCCGGTTCCAATCTGTTCCAACTAAAACAAAATTTAACAGAATGAAATAAAAGCGGTCTGCAAAAACTCAAAACGCCTTCAAAATATAAATAATTAAGTTACACACTGTCCGACGATCTTTTCCACGATCCGTGGTGTACAACCCCGTGTCCGGCGAGCGGGTCCCGCCAGGGAGGTTGAGCAGGCCTGGTCCCGCGACCCGCACCCGAACGGCAAAACAGATATACGGCAGAAGGGCTGGCCCGCTCCCGCCCATTTCAGGCGGGCGAGCCGGCAAGGCGAGCGAGCAGGTCGCGTGAAGAGTCTTTGGCCAAAGCAGATAAGTTTTGCGACCCGCGACTGGCGAGTCGATCGGGGGTCGCGGTGACCGCCGGCCAACCCCCACACGCGACCTGGCTGCCGGTCTGCCCCGGCAGAAGACAAGCGGGTCGCGACGGTCCGGCTCGCGCTCGCCCAGGGAGGACAGGCGAGCCACCAGAGCCAGGTCGCGCCCGCCTCCCGCAGGGGGAATTGGAGGCGAGCTGACTCCCCATGGGTGCGAATTGTAACATCCCGCCTTTTATTGGGCCACCAGAGCCTTAGTGGGCCCAATAAAAGTGGCCCGAACCCTACCCATGACCCGGTGGGAAATAACCCTAAGCGGGAAATAGAGCTAGAGAACTCTGAATTGAGTTCTGTCAGTTCCTGTGGCCTCGTATAGTCAATACGAGCGCATCGGAACTCGTTCAGTTGGACTCCGATGTCTAACGACAATTTTACACATTTCGACCATTTTAGCGCGCTGCGACGCGCAAATTTCGGACTTTCGTCAAACGGACTCCGATTCAACCCCAGTCAGTGGTGTTAGACTCGTGTGGTCAATACAAAGTCAACGGAAGTCGTCCCGGTCAATTTCGATGATGATTGGTCAACCCGTGGTCAAATCAAGCGTAGTTGTGCACCGAAAAGCGTGCGCACACCGATTATGACACGACACCCGAACTTTGACCCGACCTCGACGACTTGGACCCACTTTGACTTTGACCAGCAAGGGGGACCCAACCTATGATTGACTTGGTCAAACTCTCCTAAAAATCCACTTTTTGGATTTTTTCTCCAAATGAGGGGCTCACCTCCTCTCCAAAGGAGGATGGCCCATGCCCCCTAACTCTCCTTGGGCCCCCCAACCAGCAAGCAAGCTTAGGATAGGTGGAGGCCCACCCCACCCCTCTTCTCCTCCTTTTCCTCTCTCTTCCCAAAAGGCCCAAGCCCATAATGAGCTTACCATCCATTTCCCCACATGGGGAAAAGAGGAGAGGGCCTCCAGCTGTCCTTGGACAGTTGGAGGGTGGGGATTTAATCCCTCCATAAGGAGGGATTAATCCCACCTTGCCCAAAGGGAGGAAGCTCCCCCTCCCCCTCCCTATAAAAGGACCCCAACCCCCTCTCTTTCCCTCACAGCTCTCAGAGCATTCCCCTCCCCCTTCTCACCCCTCTGCCGGAGCTCAGGTGGCCGGAAAAAGCCAAGCCGGAGCTCCTCCTCCCCTCCTCCACCACCTTGAGCCATGTCCGACCAAGCCGGCCCCTCCCGAGCCCACCAAACTCAGGTGGAACCCTCTCTTCCTCCCCTCCCCATTTCTGACGTCGTGCATGGCGCTCCCGGCGGCCGGAGTGCCGCCGCCGTCACCCCCCTCCCCTCCCGTCCATTTAAAAAAAAAATGCTCCGGCGGCGGCTGGCGGCGGCAGGCAGCCGGACCACCGCCGGAGGGAGCGCCCACCACCGGCGGGTTGGCCGGTGGTGGAGCCACGGCCGGCCGGTGGCCGGCCGGCGGCTGGAGAAGCCCGCAAGGGCGGCGGAATGATACAGCGGGGGAGGCTCTCGGGAAGATGAAGTTCAGGAAAAAAAAACTTTTATAAATATATATATATATAATAATATATTATATATATTATTATAATATTTATAATAAATATTATAATAATAATGGGTTTGATTTTTTTTGAGGCAAAAATATGCTCCTATGGAGAAAGGTTTGAACATGAAAAATGTTCCTCTTGTTGAGAGCTTCCTCCACAAAAATTTTGAGATTTGTTAGAGTTGATTTGGTAATTTTAAAAGCCCAGATAAAATTTGTTTGGACAAATTAAAGGGCCAAAACTATTCGAAAAATTATGAAAATTTTTCAAGGCTCATTTTATACCATTCCAAGGGTAGTGTCAAAATTTGAGCTCATGGGGATAAGTTTTGATATTTTTCCCAAAATATGGAAGCCTAGGACCGCGCTCGATATTATTACGCTCGTTTTCTTCGAAAATGAAAATTGAAGCGCGCGACTATCCTCTCTAATTTGAATAAGTTTCATATCGACGAGAGTGGCCGAGGCAAGTGACCAAGCTCCGGGTGTTTCGAGATTTCATGAAAACTGTCGAGCGCCTCGACTCTCGGGCGATTTGGGCACGCTCGGAAGATGAGAGCACGAGTGGTGAGTTATGAATTATTCTTGACGAATAATGAAAGTATAACTCCTGATAAGCCCCAATCCGATTAAGTCGTGGTTAATAAGGCGCAACCAACTCATAATCGGATCTTAATAAAGGTGTAACCCAAGGAAACCTTATTAAAAACTGGGATGGAACTGAAAAATCTCTCCTGAGAACGGAGATGGAACTGAAGCCTCATGTATGGAGTGATTGGACTACTAACCATTTTCTTTATGATTATTCCAGTTTTGCACTGGTCCAGTTCCTTTATTCTTTTCAGTACTTTCAATTCAGTACTACTCCAGTCTCGTACTGGTCAAGATTATTTCATTACTTTCATTTCAGTACTACTCCAGTCTCGTACTGGTCAAGATTATTTCATTACTTTCATTTCAGTACTACTTCAGTCTCGTACTGGTCAAGCTTATTTCAATACTACTCCAGTCTTGTACTGGTCACATTTCTTTTCAGCACTTCAAATAAGCAGCATAACCACCGCACTTGATCTTATCGCAATTTACTTTTATATTCCCGGGTCCTGCTCTGACTAGCAGTTGTTGTTTAGGTTGAGCCTTAGTTGGGGATAACCGGAGTTGAGGTAGTCCTCCAGGTCTAGCCCCAAATAAAGCGCTCCCACGCTCCTTGTCGAAAGTAGAGCAAAGTGTCGATTCCCGAAGTGTAAGCCTAGTAAGGCAGGCCGTCGTAGACCCGATGTTATATTGTTTGCAATTGTTTGATTGATTGTAAATTGCTTGCGGTGAAATGGTGGCGGGTCAGTCCCTTCCGCAGACCGTTCGTACCGGTGCGGCAAGGTTGACGACTCAAGGCGACAGGGAGATGAGTACCACGGGTGACCGGCCGTTATATTCCCCGTCGGGTTTTCCTCCGCTGGTCGGCCAAAATGATTCGTCGGATGTCGCTCACATCCAAGAGTACACAAGGTTGTACGTGAGGGCCCGGGGTTGTGCGGTACGATCACCCCCAGAAGTGGCAGGACTGGCCACTGTCACCGACGGCCACATCGGTGAGGCCCGCGGGGCTCGCTACCCTGCTGGAACAGAAGCGGTCCAAACTATGTCGACATAGGGTTTGTGTGCTTGGCTATGAATGCCTGCGGTTTGTGTGCGCGGCTATGAATGCCTGCGGTTTGTGTGCGCGGCTATGAATGCATGCGGTTTGTGTGCGCGGCTGTGAATGCCTGCGATAGAATTCAAGATATGAAAATCGGTTGTGCTGATGAGCTAGTAGAGCCTTGCTATAACCGTTTTATGTTTTGCTGCTTTTTCCGGTTATACTGCACTCTTTTATAATTGCTCCTAGTTGATTATATATGAAATATTGTGATAACCCCTCTCTTGCTTCGGCTATTTACTTTTTTTGGGTGAGTGCGTGCTCGTCCCCAGGATGTGGATCCGGGGAGGAGATTTGTTTCCACTTAGCTCTGTGACTAACGGTTATTTGATTAACCATTCACAGGAGGTGGAGCACCGTAGTGACCCGCTGCCGCAGGAGATTACGCCAGCAGCAAGGTCTACTCGAGCAGATGCACCCCCGTCGTTTCCGGTGTTTAGAGACGTGAGTACCGCCGAGCAGTCTAGAAGAGAGAGTGTGTGAGAGACTTATGTAGTACATGTATAGCCCACGGGCTTTTATAAACGCATAAGGCTTCGGCCCTAGAACCTCTGTATTAATATGATATGTTATATATATATGTAGTGGTTTCCTGTTAATGCTTCCGCTATATTCTGATGTGTTGTGAATGTTATGATTCGAACCACTCAAGACGGCCATCTAGTGCTTGAATAGGGTGGATTGTTTCCCCTATGAGCCCTGGGTGGACGTCTTGGGCCAGTAGTACCCCTCCGGCCCGACCCGGGCAAAAGGTTGGGGGGGGGGGGTACTACAAATGGATCAGAGCGATCACGATTCGTCCTTGTGGAGCAGTCTCAGGATCCCTTCGTCCCTCGCTTCATTCTAGGTTCGGGACGAACCTTGCAGTGGAAGCCTGGTGGACCCTAGTGTAGAGGCTTAGGGATTCTAGACTGTACGTTAGTACGCCCATACACCATTGTTTTCCGCTTGGGTTGTCGCTTTTGCAAATTCCCTTACTTTTGCAAAATACTGACACTCTCTCATGTTACTTCTCCAGATACCGTAGTACAGTAACGGGGGATCCTCGTCCAGAGGATACGTTCCAGCTACCCCACCACCAGACCCGGTTGCTCCCGCAGTCGTACCGTTTGCCGAGTCAGATATAGGGCAGACACTGACGGCTATACTAGCGACTTTCCGAGATGCCCTGGCACAGCCACCGCGGGAGATGACCGCACCCACAGATCTGCTGACGACTTTTCGAGGACTGAGGCCTCCCCATTTCAGGGGTACAGAGACGGCCATTCAGGTAGAGGAGTGGGTGGAGCGAGTGGAGGAGCTGTTGGTAGGGATGATGTGCCCAGCTGTGGCAGCAGTCTCTATGGTGGTGACCGTCTTGGAGGGATATGCGAGGGATTGGTGGAGAGCGTCTAGTCACTCTACCTTCCGAGGTCGGCCGATGAGCACGATCCTTTGGGGGGAGTTCTTCGTGGCTCTGCTAGAATTTTTCATCACAGATGCAGACCGAGCCGCGCTGCAAGAGAGGTTCCTGCTCATTCGACAGGGCAACCGCACTGTGGCAGAGTATGAGAGAGAGTTCATACACCTGGCACGCTTCGCCAGGAACCTGGCTGCCTCCGACAGGGATAGGGCTTCTCGGTTCTACCGAGGACTACGAGACGACCTGAGGCAGGCCTTGATTATGCTCTCTCAGGCCACCTTCCACACCATAGCCACCCATGCGGCAGCTCTAGAGTTAGACCAGCAGATGGTGGCTCAGCGACGCAGAGGTCAAGTAGAGCTTCCTCGAAACCAGAGGCGAGACGTTGGAGTCGCTCCCCATAGACAGGATAGAGAGAGCAGACAGCGACGCCGCAGGCTGCCTTATAGGCGCCCACCAGCACCCCCAGCACCCCCAGCTGCACAGCAAGACAGTAGACCAGCTCCAGCTCCACAGCCCCCACTAGTGGCCCGACGAGATGTTCCCTTCGCAGGGAACTGCTTCTTGTGTCAGCAGCCGGGACATATGAGGGTCTTCTGCCCTCAGGCGATAGGGAGACCAGGACTAGGAGCAGTCCAGGGTGGACAGCCAGCACGGGGACAGGGTCAAAGAGGCCGTAGAGGCCGAGCTGGCAGGAGAGGCCAGCAGGGCCGAGCAGCTCCCCAGGAGGCCTATGCACTTGACCTGCAGCATGGACCAGCCCCTGACGTAGTCATAGGTATATATCTTAGGCGATAGAAGATATCAGATCTTCCACTATTGTTGTATATTTCATATATATATATATATATATATATATATATATATATATATATATATATATATATATATATATATATATATATATATATATTAGTTGGATGATATATATCTATATGTTTTCCTATGACGTCAGGAATCTTGTTGGTAGAAGGTCACCCTGCCAAAACCCTTTTTGACACAGGAGCGACTCATTCTTTCGTCTCCCACGATTTCATCGCAACAAAGGGAAATGTTATTCGCTCAACCGGACTGTCTATACGAACCCGTTTACCAGACGGGTCAGATATGACATCCACCGAAAAGTGTTCGTTCCAGGCTACGCTGGGAGAGGTAGAGTTTGAAATCTACGCAACCATCCTAGCTATAACTGGGTTTGACATAATTCTGGGAATGGACTGGCTGGCCGAGCACCAAGCCCAGATAAACTGTTCCACGCGAGAAGTCCGGCTACAGAATCCAAATGGCCAGAGCGTCGCGTTGACAGGTGTGCCATCTATCTCTCATATTATCTTGACTTCTACACAGATGGTGAAGTCAGTCCGTCAGAAGGATGAAGTATTCCTTATTTATTTCGAGATGGAAGATAAGACTCGGGTGCTCGCCAAGGTCCCAGTAGTCCGAGACTTTCCAGATATCTTCCCTGAGTCCCTCCCGGGATTGCCACCTCAGCGAGAGGTCGACTTCCAGATCGAGCTCGTGTCCGGAGCACGGCCAGTATCACGAGCCCCCTACCGGATGGCCCCAAGGGAGCTGACTGAACTAAAGATCCAGCTACAAGAACTAATAGATGCTGGATTCGTCCGTCCAAGTTCCTCGCCCTGGGAAGCCCCGGTACTTTTCGTCAAGAAGAAGGACGGGACTCTACGACTGTGCATCGACTATAGGGAGATAAATAAGCTTACTGTACGCAACACGTATCACCTTCCTAGGATCGACGAACTGTTCGATCAGTTACAAGGTGCTTCGGTATACTCCAAAATGGACCTGAGGTCCGGCTATTATCAGCTTCGGATCCGAGAGGAAGATATTCCTAAGACTGCCTTCAGCTCCCGATACGGTCTTTACGAGTTCCTAGTGATGCCCTTCGGGCTCACCAACGCTCCCTCCGCCTTCATGGCCCTGATGAATAGAGTCTTCGAACCCTTCTTGGATCACTTTGTCATCATCTTTATAGACGATATCCTAATCTACTTGAAGACCAAGACGGACCATACCCGGCACCTGCAGATGGTTCTATTAAAGCTCCGGGAGCACTCTCTCTTCGCCAAATTCAGTAAGTGCGAATTTTGGCTAGAAGAAGTTGGATTCTTGGGCCACACGATAAACAAGGAAGGAGTGGCAGTGGACCAAGCCAAGATCCAGGCAGTACAAAATTGGCCGCCACTCAGGACGGCTGCGGATATCCGGAGTTTCCTCGGCCTTGCCGGATACTACAAGAAGTTTGTCGAGGGATTTTCCAAGATTGCCCTACCCCTGACTGCTCTCACCAAGAAGGACGCCGTATTTCGATGGACGCCGGAGTGCGAGGCTGCGTTCATCGAACTGAAGAAGCGTCTGACTTCCGCGCCAATCCTTACGATTCCTTCAGGGACCGAGGGATTTCAAATCTACGCTGATGCCTCCCTGAAAGGATTGGGAGCAGTCCTAATGCAACATGGTAAGGTAGTGGCCTACGCTTCGCGGCAATTAAAGCCGCATGAATTAAACTACGCAGCACACGATTTAGAGTTGGCGATTACTCTAGTTCCATCTCTGTTCTCAGGAGGCTTTCTTGGGGTTTTTCCCATTATTAAGATCCGATCATAATTTAGTTGCGCCCTTATAATTATGGCTTAATCGGATCGGGTAAACTTACTATGAATACATTTTTATTATTCGTTGAGAATAATTAACAGTTTCATTTGCTCGTACTCTCATCTTCCGAGCTTGCCCAAATTACTTGAGAGTCTTTAAAAGAAAACACGAGACGCTCTTCGGTTTCACGAAATCCCGGAACACTCAGAGCTTGGGCACTTGCCTCAATCACTCTCGTTAGTAAAGCAGTTTGAACTTATCATTCAAGTTAAAAAGTGGTCGCAAGCTTCGATTTCCCTTTTCGAAGAATTTGAGCACGTAAATTTTCGAGCGCGGCTATAGGCTCCAGAAATTGGAAAAATCTTCAATTTTTTTATCCCAAGGTTTCCAAATTTTAATACAACCTTTAAAGGGCCTAAAAAGAATCTAGTATTTTTTTTCAAAATTTTCCGAGCAATTTTGGGCCTCTAATTTGGCCAAATAAAATTTATTGGGTTTTTAAAATTAGCAAAACAGTCTCAAATTTTCTCAAAATGTTTTTGGAGGAAGACCTTATCAAAGTGATCAACTTTCATGTTCAACACTTTTTCCCTAGATGCCTATAATCTTTTATAAATATTATACAAAATTCTGGTTAAGGATTTGGTCTGCATATAACAGATCAAACCTCATCTTGCGGCTAGGGCTGTGCAAAAATAATTGAAGAACCGAGAATTGCACCGGAACTGAACCGAACGGAGTGGTTTGGATCGGTTCTTATGTGTCATGGTTCGGTTCTGGGTCCAAAATTTTTAGAACCGACCACTTGGTTCAGTTCTCTTTTCTTACACTCAAACCTCCAAGGTCGATCCACTCGCGCAACCTGCTCGCCTGGGAGGTTGGCACTCGTCGGGCTAGAGAACAACTCCCGGCCAGTGAGGTCTCGCTCGACCCCATCTCCCATCCTCTCCTTTCCTGGCCTTCTTCCTGGTGCGCTTCCCTCTCCCCCCGCTGGGGTCATCTCGCCTAGACCCCTGGGAGTCGACTCGTCGAGGGGGGGGAGCTAGCTCCTGGGGGGTCGGGGTGGAGCTGCCACCCTGAGGAGCAATGCTTCGCAGCATCTCCATGATACCCTGGATGGAGGCCATGAACTCTTGCCTCCCCACAAAGGGTCCTGAGCTAGGGAGCTCGCCGAGATCATCACTACCTCCCTGACGTCCCGTCATGACTCTCTCCCGAGATCTTCTGTGCTGGTCACTCTCCACGCTCACCGCACCAAAGTGTTGAAGCCAAAATTGAGCTCTGTGGAGTTCGGGGTCCCTGAAAGGGGTGACCTCACACCTACTACACTCGAGAGAACGTCACGGACCGGAGACTTAGGAGACTATGAACAGACCCTCGGCTCTAGCACGGAGGTCCCACCTCACACCCGGAAGGCTACCTGAGCTCTTCCCCTCCCTTACCAAAGGGCTAGGCTGGGCGCCTTGGAGAGCTCTCTCTACTCTACCAAGAAGAAGCTAAGGGAGGAGGAAACTAAAAAAAGGATCCTCACCAAGGCACCCACGGGGGGTTATTTATAGTTTTCCAAATCTCATGGGCCACAAATGACCAAAATACCCCCACGGCCAAAAGGCCTCGGGCCAATAGGAAACCACCACGTCGGGGGGTAGAGAAGGAAAAACACATCACCCAAGGCTAAAAGGGGACCCACCCTGTGGGACGGGGCGAGACCCGGCCTGGGGCCGGTCTCGCCCCGCTGCCCGCAGGGGCTGGGCGAGACCCGGCCTGGGGCCGGTCTCGCTCGGCTGCCCGCGGGGCTGGGCGAGACCTGGCCTGGGGCCGGTCTTGCCCGGCCTACCCGCCGGGCTGGGCGAGACCCGGCCTGGGGCCGGTCTCGCCCGGCTGCCCGCGGGGCTGGGCGAGACCCGGCCTGGGGCCGGTCTCGCCCGGCCTACCCGTCGGGCTAGGCGAGACCCGGCCTGGGGCCGGTCTCGCCCGGCTGCCCGCGGGGCTGGGCGAGACCTGGCCTGGGGCCGGTCTCGCCCGGCCTACCCGCCGGGCTCGGGGCCGGTCTCGCCGGCCTGAGGGAAAAAGGGGGAGGGGGAGGGCCTGCTGATCCCGCCTCCACACCCAAATGGCCCAGGTGGATGCCTACCAACATGTCGTGTTCACACTCCAACTAAGGGGCCGCTGGGGGAGGCCGATTTCTCCTCCCCCTACTAGTATGTTTCCAAGCTGTAGCTAAAATTGGCCACCGAGAGTTCAAAATACTCAAAAAGCTTAAAAACTACGCACGCCTCCTTCAGGGTCCACTCTTCGCGAATACGGGGTTGTACAGCTACTATATACCTCATCATATAACTTGTCACACCGTCAATTACAATATTATCAAATGTAGAATAATGTGTTATGATCACTAATGCTAGATTAACTCATAAAACGACTTTCTATTCTCAGTTGAATAATTCTCAAATCAGCTTATAACGAGAAAGATGTTAAGTTATTAGGTGTGGAATGACTAGCATCTAACCATCTTGGGTCATCAAGAAATTATTTGGGGTTTTCAGTCTTCTATTAGACGCTTGAATGTTGCGACTATAGGTTCTTGCTATCAAAACATAAACATAGGAAAAAGTTTCATATTTCTATGAACTTTAATCTCATTTCCCCCGATGTTTTTATTGTGAGAACTCTATCTAAGCCATTTGTCAAAGTGTCTGCAACATTATCTTTTGACCTCACATCAACGAGGTTCACAATCCCTTGACTCGTAAGGGAGGTCAACCAGGCTTGTTTCATCTGTAGTTGTCTTATTTTGCTATTGAACAAAGTGTTCGTAGCAATCATTTTAGTAGCCTGATTGTCGCAGTAAACTGCAATAGAACTCAGCTTCAGGCTCGACAGTGGAATTTCCATCATCAAATCTCTTATCCACTCTGCTTCTTCTCCCGCTGAAGATAGAGCGTAGAGTTCGGATTCCATAGAAGACAGTACAATACATGATTGCCTCTAGGACTTCCAGGTTACAGCTGCTCCTCCTAGTGTGAATATAAATCCACTAATGGACTTGTTGTTGTTTAATTTTGAGCACCATGATATATCAGAATATCCTTCCAAAACTGGAGGATGGCCAATGTAACATAAAGCATACTTTTGGGTGTGCTTTAGGTAGCACATCAGCCTATCGAGGGCATCACAATGGTCTTGGCTTGGTTACTAGTGAATCTGCTTAACATGTCGACCGTAAAAGCTATGTCAGGTCTTGTGCAGACCATACCATACATGAGACTACCAATCAGTTTTGCATAATCTAACTGTCTAATCGCAACTCCATCATTAGGCTTCAAGCGATTATTGTAATCGTAAGGTGTCTCCACTTCTCTACATTCACTGTATCCCCACGTATCCAACATGGACTTTATATAGTGACTTTGACTTAGGGAAATGTCATTTTTCTTAAAACTCACTTGCATGCCTAGTATAATCTCAGCTACACCCAGGTTTATAATGTTACTCCTTCATTAGTTCTGATTTAATGTCATCCACTACGGATTGATCAGAACCAAGATTCAGCATATCATCCACATATAAGCATATTATAGCGACATTGTTCGTTCTATGACGTATATAAAGACATTTGTCCGAAAGACTCGACATGAATCCCATGTTCCTTACACTATAGTCAAACTTCTCATGCCATAATTTTGGTGTTTGTTTTAGTCCATATAGCGACTTGATTAACTTACAGACCTTACTTTCGTGACCGTCTACTATGAAGCCTTCAGGTTGGCTCATGTATATTTCTTAGGTTAGATCTCCGTTCAAAAATGCAGTCTTAACATTCATTTGATGAACAATAAAGTTCTCAATAGACGCAATAGTAATAAGTATCATAATGGTTGCTAAGTGACACACTGGTGAATATACATCAAAGTAATTCACCCTACTAACTTGTGTGAAACTTTTAGCCACCAGGCGTGCTTTATACTTAGTTATGCTACTATCAGGATTGAGTTTCTTTCTCAGAACTCACTTACACCTGATAGTTTTAACCCTTTTTGGCTTATCAACCAACGTCCAGGTGTTGTTCTAAAGCAAAGAGTTCAACTCTTCATCAATGGCTTCTTTTCAGAGTAGGGAATCCCTTGATCTCATCGCGTCCTTATAGGTGTATGGATCGGCCTTAACGTGATAAGTGACAAAGTTACTACCAAAGGTTCCGGGAGTCCGCTCTCTCACCGGAGTCCTTCTAGACTCTAGGACATTATTGTCTACCGGGACTGAATAGGAGGTGCTCGGTACTGATTCAAGTTCTTCCTCAGTAATAGTTGCTTGCATACTTGAGATTGTCGGGTTTTTATCCTTAAGGAACTTATCCTTAAAGAACACAACATCCCTAGATTCAATAATTATATTATTAGACAAGTCTAAGAATCTATCTGCAGCACTATCTTCCGCACAATCTAAGTAGACACACGTGTTGATTCTAGGTCCAAGTTTAGACCGTCTAGGGTCAGAGACCCTGACATAGGCTATGCAGCCCCAGGTCTTAAGGTTAGTTAATGTTGGGGGTCTCTTAAACCAAAGCTCGTAGGGTGTGACATCTAACTTAACATAAGATACTTTGTTTAGAATATTGTTTGCAGTCAAAACTATTTCTCCCCAATAGGCAATAGACATGTCAGCAGTGAGGAGCATAGAATTCAACATCTCTGTTAATGTTTTATTCTTTCTCTCGGCTATACCATTCGATTGGGGTGAGTAAGGAGCAGTGGTTTCTGTTATGATCCCTTGAGAGACAAGGAAGCCCCGGAACTCACTAGACACGTATTCTCCTCCTCTATCACTTTTAAACCTCTTTATTCTCATGTCTAGTTAGTTCTCTACCCTGGTTTTGAAAAGACAGAATTTTTCAAATGTTTCATCTTTAGTTTTAAGAAGATAGATATGACAGAACATAGAGCAGTCATATATAAATGTGATCATATACTTCCTACTCTGGTGACAAAACTTTTAAAGTCACATATATCGGAATGTATAAGCTCTAGGGGTGTTGTGCTCCTAGTAACCGCACAAATGTTTCCTAGTGATCTTAGTCTGAGCTCAAACATCAGATTTCTCGGGCGGTGACTTAGTGTCTAATGTGATCTGGTGAGTTCTAACTATTTGGAATATTTTCCTATAGTTCACGTGTCCTAGTCTCTCATGTAGAGTATTAGGTCTAACTAAGTTTGTTTGAACTTGTTGAACTAATTCGTTTGCTAGACTTAGACGATATATCCTATTTTGGACGTATGTACATCCAAAATAGTGTGAGTTAACTAATAGTGTTACTCTACCGCTACAAAAGTAAATAACATACCAGCATCACATAATAGACTTATAGACACTAAGTTAGCAGCTAATGAAGGAATAAATTTGAAGTTCTTTAAAATTAAAGATTTACCCGAGGATAACAGCAAGGTTGCGTTCCCCACCTTCAGCACGTCAGCTGTCTCGCCATTGGCCACCGTCACAGACTCTTTCACAGTAGTGAGCCCTGTCATAATGGCAGAATTATTGCAAATGTGGCACGTCGCCCCCGAATCTAAGTACCACTCCGTGCTGGCCTTAGCATTTCCGTCTATCGCAACAAAGTCGGAAGGCTCAGCTTGGCTAACCATATTGGCTTGGTTTCCATCTTGTGGTGCTTTGGTTCTTTCCCGTTTAAGTAGTCTGCAATCAGATGCGTTGTGTTCCCACCTGTTGCAGTTAAAACACTTGCCCTTGAACTTTTTAGTGCGTTTGTTAGGGTCTGCAACTAGGGAGCTACCATGGGAGGGTCTGGTCATTTTAGGGTTCGGCACGCGTTTAGAACTGAGAACCATTTTAGACGCAGCCTTCTGCTTGCTAACAATTTCTAAAGCATGTCGAGTCCTATTTTCATCCTTAATGTGAATAAATTGCTTGAGGTCATTACGACCGATCTGCATCTTTTTGCGGTACATTTTAGTTTTAAAGTTGTATCACGTAGAGGGCGGCTTAAAATAATCGTACCAGCAACAAAAATGTCTGGCAGGGAAATATTCTCACTATGTAAAGAATCTAGTAAAACTTCAAAATCTGATACCTGAGGGAGAATCGCCTTTTCCTCTTCGAGTATGAAGGAATGGAATTTGTCCACCAGGTGCACCTTGGACAGATCCTCCTCTTGCCTGAAGTGTTCCTCTAGTGCCTCCCAGATTTCCTTGGTAGTCTTCATCTTGATGTACGTCTTTGTCAGGCTGGAGGACAGGCAGTTCAATAGGTAGTCGCTGCAGAAGTCCTCATCGTGGACCCACTTAGCTCTGTCATCAATCCCAAAAACTTCAGCACGGTCGCACTGAACTGTGTAAAACACGTTTGGGTACTTCATCCCAAACTGTGTATTCAGCTTCCAGTCGTTGAATTCAGTCGCCGTAAATTTCTCCAGTTTGATCATCAGAATTGGGGACGAGAAATTTCCCTTCATCATTTTGAGATCTCTTCCTTTAACTAGCGCAAATTCGGCGAGATAGAGATCACAAAGGGCAGTAGAAAATCTCACTTTAATTGTCTGCTATATTGTGAAAGTCAGATGTGCTTATCCTGGACTGATAATTAAGAGGATGCTATGTTGTAAAAAATTGGATCACTGTAGATCTCCTCCTAAGGCAAAACACAAATGGAGGGGAAGAACCTCAGGTCAATGCTTGAACGATGAGATTTTTCTTTTGTTCTTGTCCGAACAGAGCAGCAACACCCATAAAAAAATCTCAATCAACACCAATGACGGTGGCAGAAACTCCAGGCAGCAGGATCGATCTTTGCAGGCGACGACGGAACGAGAGAACAGCAACTAGCAAAGAGAAACCAGGAATTATTTTCTCCATTTTGGATGCAGCGGCGGCGGCGTAATTTTTCCCCTTGCGGAGGGAGTTGTCGCCTTTCCCTGTGTCGATCGAGAACGGCGGCCGGCAGAAAAAATTTCTTCCTCCTGCCGATCGGCAACAACGACGGCGAAACACCAGAGGGAAAAACCCGCGATTCAGCCGGTGAAGGCCGTGAGAAATCGCGAAACAACGAGATTCTCTTTCTTTCCGACTACAGTGGCGGGTGAGAAAAAAATTCTTTCGGACCTCGATCGAGCGCCGACGAAAAGACGAGATCTGGGGAATTCTTTCCTTGTCCCCAACGATGCAGCGGCCAGGCCCGATCGGCAACAGAGCGACGAGATTTTGTTTTGCTTTCTTCCAGATTACAGCGGTTGCAGATGGAAACTCCGGGCGACGGAACTTCTTCAACTGGAATCGGGAGAGACGGTTTCGGGGGAGACGATTACGAGCAATGGTGGCTTCACTTCAAGAATGTGGAAGTTACTTGAAGCATCCAGATGAGGATCTAAGTGGAATCCCCTACTCGTTGCCCCTAGGTGGGTATAAATAGGCAAACCCAAGGAGTTTCTACGGGCATCAGATCTACACCTGTCCGAACTGACCCGTTATGCCTCCGAACCCGTTATTCGTCCAAATATACACTAACACTCCAAACTTCAAAGCTCCATAGCCACTTTTTGGATTCCAGTATCCAAGTCACTTCCGCGACGCATCCTGTTGCCTGCTGGGAGCTGAAGTCTCTCTCTCCCCCAAAGCTGTAATGGAGAGCGGCATGTCGCCCCCAATTCTCCGAACACATTGTAAACACAAGCAGCTAGTGGACTTTGACCGGCACAGATCCAGTCACGTGGTTTTTTACCTAGTTGAGAGATTTTTCCACGTCATCACACCTTGTGTCAACCTTTTATTTTCATTGACTGTGTGCGCGCTCGACCGCTCCGTAAGCTAAGACGGTCCAAGTGAATCCGGTCCGACCGTGACATCGAGTTAGCCCGCAACAATTTGGCATCGTCTGTGGGAATCGCAATTCCCAACGTCCTTTAGAGAACAAGATCACCAGCCTTGCTGCTTACAAGTTCTGCTTCGATGGCAAAGAGAAGCGCCCGCACCACTGAAGGATCTGCCCTTAGCGGACACGTCGAACCCGCACATTCCCACTCTTTGGCGGACGTGTCACTGATTGCTGAAGTCGCTTTTGCCCCTGTCGCCGCCCTAGAGGGGTGTGTTCGCCAGATGGAAGAACAACAAACCGAAATGCTCACCCTGCTCTGAAACCTGGGAGCACCTCCTGCTCCCTCACCGCCGCCGGCACGAGCTAACTTTTCGCCACAGCCGAATCAGAGCAGGGCCCAAGAAGTTCCTTCAAGGTAGGAAGAACCCGAAGAATATTTCGAAGCTGCCAGTTCCACTCAACCGGCCCAGAGAGCGATGAGAGCAGACCATCTTCAACACAACCCCGTCAATGACAGACGCATTCCTCCATTTGAAAGATTTACTCGGGAGGAAATTCGAGAAGTCATCGCTGAGGAGTATCGCTGAGGAGCTCTGCCAAGTGTTTCCTGTAACACCCCGGATTTTTGATTGCGTACGCATGATGGGCGTTACGTTGGCTTTGACCGTTGTTCGAGCATGGTTTTTCCCGCGGGCTTGCGAGTGGATGTTTTGGTAGCCGAGTTGCACGATTCCCCAGCAAATCGGAGTCCAAATTGGGGACTCGGTGAGGCCTCTTAGGGAATGCTTGCACTTTTTCGCGCCCGGGGAATGTTGCTCAAAATGAGTTGCTAGTACAGGAAACAAAAAATGGTAAAAAGTTCTTAAGGCAAAAATGGTCTAGGACGACACAGAAACACTTTTCAAAACAGGGAAAAGTAGTAGTTTTTGTGCGTGACACGCACCCCGACACGGGCGTGACCCAGGGCGTGACCTTGGCGTGACCTCCTTGACTCGACGAATTTTTCTTGCGTCGAGTTGAGCTCGACGAATGGGGTACACGCCCCATGACACGGGCATGTCACGGGCCGTGTCCCGTTTTATCGAGTGTCGAGTGTCGAGTGTCGAGTGTCGGGTGTCGAGAGAGGGTACACGGCCTGTGACACGGGCGTGTCACAGGGCGTGTCCAGCTTGTCGAGTGTCGAGTATCGCGTGTCGAGTGTCGAGTATCGAGTGTCGGGTGTCGAGAGAGGGGACACGGCCCGTGACACGGGCGTGTCACAGTGCGTGTCCAGCTGTGTCGAGTGTCGACACTTTGTGTCGAGTGTCGACACTTTGTGTCGACGAGGTGTCGAGACACGGGCTACACGCCCTAGGTCACGGGCGTGACCGACCCGTCACGGGCGTGTACCCGGTCGTGTACCGTATGGATAAGCTTGGATATAGTGACTTTCTGCGCCGCTTAAGGTACACGCCCTGCGTCACGGGCGTGACAGAGGGCGTGACCGGCCCGAAAATCGACTTTTTCCAGTTTTTTTGTGCCGTTTATTTCCTTGGTTCTGCATCTAACGGTCCAGCTCTGTTCTGGAGGAAATAAGGCCGAAATAGAGATTCTCCTCCCCATTTCACTCATCTTCTTCCTCATTCCAAAAAGGAAATCAAGGGAGCAAGGACTAAAGCAAGGCAAGGAAAGAGAGGAGCAGCCGTCGCGGTGTCGTCTCGGTTCAGGTAAGCGGTGTTCTTCACCCTTGCCAATCTTCTTTCTTGTTCTTTGATTGTGCAAAATAACTAGTTTTCCCCTTTCCATTTCCTAGTTTGTTCTTCTTATTTTGTGTTATCCCTCACTAGCCTTATGATGCTTTTGAATTGCCCTATGCTGAATGAATTCGATCTTTCATGCTTAGTTTTGTTTAGGTATCAAGTCTATGCTAGGTTAATTCATGTCGTTTCTCTTGTTCATGTGCTTCATGTAGCTAAGTTGATTCATGTTCATGTAGCCTTGCTTATTCATGTGATTCTTTCTTGTTCATATCAAAAGCATGTGATTCTTTCTTGGTCCTAATCATGTGATTCATGTAATTTCCGTTAATCAACCTCTATTACGTTTGACATAACGTTGGCAAATTGTAGTCATGAGTGAGGACGGTGAAATGGAACGTGTTTAGCTTGGGTTATGGTGAGTTTTGCGAGGCGAATTGTGAACCATGGCAGGAGTGTTTGTGTGAGAATTCTACAAGGGGTGGTGTGGTTTCAGCTTTTGTGGCCACCGGGTTTGGATTTGTGGTGTAGAGCACCATTTTGCCCCGATTTTGGGTTGGCTTTTATTGGTGCGTTCCACTTTAGGGCCGCCACTGAAAGACCCTTGCGGAATTGAACTTAACCGCTGCTTATGCTTCACTAGGATGGTTGTTTCTTGTTCTAAAGATGATGAATTTGGGCATGTGTATTGCCTTTTTGCTCCTGCGGGTTGAGCAGGACTTGATGAAATTGTACGCACTTGGTGCGTTTGGCACTTTGGATTGACAGTGTTTACTACTTGTTTTCCACCTGTTTTGTTCACTCATTTTACTTATATGAAACATTGCTACGGGGTCGGTAAGCCCCTTCATGATATTATATAAACATACTGCTCTTCGTTTTATTATATTTTCGAGGATTGCTGAGGTATTCTTTCTTGAATGCCTCAGGTGCAGGTTGTAGCCGGTTGAGCGGCTAGGTTTGTTGGTGGAGTTTCTTGGGAGCTAACCGAGCTTACTTAGCGAGGTAGTTTTTTTCTTTGTTGTACAGACATACATGTGCCCCAATGGGTTCGTGTCAGCTTGTTGGCGCCCATTGGTGGCTTTCTTTACTTATGATATATGGCTGTTAGACTGCTAATGTGAATCATTTGAATGGAATGATGTCTACTTGCTCTTGGGAAGGGTTTATGGTAGGTTGCATTAGATATTTTTAAGCTAAACAAAACTATTATTGTATCCATGCATAACATGTTTTGGTTACCGAACACGTATTTTCCAAATGACGTAAACAAAGATGATTTCTTATATTAGTATCAATATAGACTGCATGTATGAGATCGTCATAAAGAAACAAAGTATTTCCGACGCGTATAAACACATATTTTAATGCCTAAGGCCGAGGGATACGGTCATTAACCTCAAAGGTTTTCTTGCATTTAACTGTTGGATTTCAACTCATAAAGTAAGCGTCAAGGATTGCCTGAGCGTGTGCAGTTATCCCCTGCACGACGTGACATCATAACCCGTAGTTCCTCTTGCTCTGATACGATGTACTCGTTGAGGAAATGCGGGTTGTGACAGTTGGTATCAGAGCCAGGTTTGCTTGACATTTGGTCGGGCAAACTTTCCTTTTTGTCATTGTCGTAAGCATCATATCATACACACACCGAGGTGCCATCAGTACGTCTTGGCTGAAGCATGAACACTACACTCATGGCATGAACAGAAGTATACAGGGCATATTATGTAGTATGGGATGCATAATATGTGGTTGTATATGGATCCACCATAGGGGCAACATGTGAGGGTTATGTAGTATGGGATGCATAACCTCACCACATGGATGCGACTAACACGTTTTCTTTTATTCGTTGCATGCAATGCTATGTAGTATGGGATGCATAGCATTGTGATGCGTACGACCACTCATGGCATGCATTAAGGCCTTTTCTAGAATGCATAGCACAGCACGCATAACATAACATTGCATGAGCACAACGTGCCAAGCTAAAGATGTACATGATGACACATGTACACTCATGGTTTTGGGTCAAATAAAGTCATGCATTCATCGGTTAGGCACAAGTTAGTGAGATGACGGTGAGTCATCTTTAGGCTAGGCATACCATCATTCTCAAACTCCCAGAGCAAGTTAGCAGTTGATGTTCATATTTCTATATGTATGGTCTGTACATAGTCGTTGTGTGTTTTGTTGGGTTTGAGCTTGACAAGAGTGAACGTGTTTATAGGATGTCGAAGTGTCCAGTGACAAGGCAAACTCCCCAATCCGAGGGCGAGTCGTCGGGCGCGCAGAATAATGCCCTGATGGATAGTCTACGCCAAAGTAATGAGGCTTTGACGAGGCAGTTGCAGGAAGTGCAGTCCCAACTCCAAGCTATGTCATCAGCGATGTCTGGGCTGGCACCAAGAGGGCAAGAGACTGGCAGAGGCCCCACTATTTCTACTCCTTCAGTGGCAGTGATACCCCCAGTTGTGATTCCTCCTGCGATGACTTTCATCTCGCAGTTTTAGCGACTTGCACCACCGACGTATGATGGAAAAGCAGACTTTGTGATCTTGGATGATTGGGTAATCACGTTGGAAGAGATGTTTGTTTATTCTGGCGTTACCGAGGACCAGAAGGTGATGCTTGCCGCCTATCAACTCAAAGGGTTGGCGAAAGGTTGGTGGTTGCGAGAAAAGGAAGGCCTAGGGGCGGGATGTTCGTGGGAAGCCTTCAAAGAAATGTTACGACGCAAGTTTCTACCGGCAGTGGAAAGGGACCGCCTGATGAATGACTTCTTGTACCTGAAGCAGAGGAAACTCACAGTTAGTGAGTATGAAATTGAGTTTAGCAAGCTAAGTCGGTTCGCTCCAACCTTGGTGATGACGGAAGCTGACCGAGTAAAGCGATTTCTTGGCGGACTCCGCAGCGACGTACAGCAGTTCGCAAGTGCTTATGGAGCGACGAGTTACACTACGGTGGTTGAGGCTGCGTTGAAGGTTGAAGCTATAGAAACTGCAAAACAAAGAGGACAGCTGATGAGGAAGGATAAGAGGATGCTGGTGGGAGGGAAAAGCTCCCAAGAATCAGACATAAGGAAGAGGAACAAGGAGACGTGTAGCTTCTGTGGCCGAGCCGGTCACCCGTTTGAGAACTGTTTCAAGCGATTGGGGATGCAGAAGAAGGAGCAGGTGCACGCCATTCAGAGTGCGCCAACTAGAGGCTTGGAGTGTACAGCTTGTGGGGGAAGAGGTCATGATATGAGCCGCTGCTGGGTCAAGGACAAGGTGTGCTTCCAGTGTGGCAAGCAGGGACATCTGAAGGCAAGGTGCCCACAAAACCAGCCCGTGTTGCAGCCAATGCCACTCCAGGCTTTGCCTCCACCTCCGCGTGTGGACAAAGGAAAAGGGAAGTTAAATGTGATTTCCTCAGAGGAAGCTCAGATGTCACCCCAGGTTATCTCAGGTTCGATTCATTCCTCTGGTTCACGTTTTGTTTATGCCTCTTATGCGTAGTGCTTAGCAACATATGTACCCTTATAGGAAACTTTAAGGTAAAAAACTGTTGTGCGCGTGTTCTTTTTGATTCTGGCGCGACTCATTCATTTGTGGCTTGAACCTTTCTGGATCGGTATCATTTGACATCAGATCGAGTGGGGAATGCCTTTTTGGTGAAGTTCCCTTCCGGTGCTTCTGTGGTGGCAGACTGGGGTCTTCTTGATTGTCCCATTTTGTTGGGCGATTTCTTAGCAAAGGCTGATTTCAAGGTGCTCGATTTGGAGGATTTTGACGTCATTCTGGGTATGGACTGGTTATCCCGCTATGACACCGTCATCCAGTGCAAAGGGAAGTGCTTGGATTTTATCAAGGACAATGGTCAGCCGGGAAGTGTTTATGGTGATTCATGCCAGGATACTCCAGGGATTTCGGCGGTATGTGTTCGGACGTTGTTTGTTTCCGACTGTTTTGCTTGTCTAGTCTCAGTTGTGGGGACTAGTGTTGTTTTGCCGCGTTTGGAGGAGATTCCTGTTGTGCGTGAATTTCCAGATGTTTTTCCTACTGATCTTCCTGGTCTTCCCCCTGATCGTGATGTTGAGTTCGTTATTGATTTGGAACCGGGTACGCGGCCTATTGCGAAAGCGCCGTATAGAATGGCCCCGCGTAAGCTATCAGAGTTGCGTACCCAGCTGGATGACTTATTGGCAAAAGGGTTTATCAGACCGAGTTCATCACCTTGGGGTGCACCGGTGTTATTTGTGAAGAAGAAAGATGGGTCGATGCGGCTTTGCATCGATTACCGGGAATTGAACAAAGTGACGATTAAAAACAAGTACCCACTGCCAAGAATCGATGATTTGTTTGATCAACTGCGTGGCAGTTCCGTATTTTCGAAGATTGATCTCCGCTCGGGCTATCATCAGCTCAAGGTCCAGGAGTCAGATATTCCGCGGACTGCATTTCGATCAAGGCATGACCATTTTGAATTTCTGGTGATGTCGTTTGGTTTGACCAACGCACCATCAGCCTTCATGGATATGATGAACAGGGTGTTCAAGGACTACTTGGATAGGTTTGTGGTGGTTTTTATTGATGACGTTCTTGTCTACTCCCGCAGTGCTGAGGAGCATGAACAGTATCTGCGATTGGTATTAACCACTTTGCGAGACCAAAAGTTATTTGCCAAGCTAAGCAAATGCGAGTTTTGGTTGCCTCAAGTTGCCTTTCTGGGTCATGTCATTAATCACCATGGAATTTCAGTGGATCCTGAAAAGATTGCTGCAGTCATGGAGTGGAGAAGACCGGAGACACCCAAGGAGATTCGAAGCTTCTTGGGATTGGCCGGTTATTATCGCAGATTTGTCGAAGGTTTTGCTACGTTGGTTGCACCTTTGACTCGCTTAACCCAGAATAATGTGGCGTTTGAGTGGAATGACAAATGTGAGGCCTCATTCCTGGAACTCAAGAACAGGTTATGTACCGCTCCTGTGTTGATCTTGCCGACAGAAGGGATCGATTATGAAGTGTTTGTGGATGCGTCGCACATTAGACTTGGATGTGTTTTAATGCAAGACAAAAAGGTGATTGTGTATGGGTCTCGGCAGTTGAAAAGTCATGAAAAGAACTACCCAACGCATGATTTGGAGTTCGCAACGGTGATATTTGCATTGAAGTTGTGGAGACACTTACTGTATGGTGCACAGTGTAAAATCTTTACGGATCATAAAAGTTTAAAGTATGTGTTCACGCAAAAAGAACTTAATCTACGCCAACGGCGATGGCTTGAATATGTAGCTGATTATGATGTGGACATTCAGTATCATCCGGGGAAAGCGAATATTGTGGCCGATGCTTTGAGTCAGAAGACGGGGAAATTATTTCATCTTTCAGTCGACCGTCTTGTGGAGGAATTTCTATTGATGGATATTTCCGTGGGAAAATATGACCCGCAAAGTCATTCGATGGTAGAAGAACCTTCATGGCTGGTGCTTGCAAGACAACATCAAAAGGATGATCCTGATCTTTTACATTTGTTTCTTCGAACTGAACAGAGTGAGTTACCGGATTTTTCTATTGATGAGGGGGGCACGTTAAAGTATCGTGGTTGATTTTGTATTCCCGCAGTTGGAGATATTCGCGAGATGGTGTGTAGGGAAGCACATGGCTCAAGTATGGCCTACCATACAGGCTCAACAAAAATGTACCGTGATTTGAAACAAATTGTCTGTTGGTATGGAATGAAAAGAGATATAGCGCAATTTGTATCGGAATGTCATACCTGCAAGCGGGTGAAAGCTGATCATGGAAGGCCTGGTGGCAAGTTGACACCATTGGAGATTCCAACCTGGAAGTGGGAAAGCATCTCAATGGATTTTATTACAGGTTTACCAAGATCTCCACGAGGACATGACTCCGTGTGGGTGATCGTGGATAAGTTGACCAAGTGTGCTCATTTCATACCATTTAAGGTCAACTACCCGATGAAGACAATAGCGGAGTTGTATTTGAACGAGATCATACGACTGCATGGTGTGCCAGTCAATATCATTTCAGACCGGGATTCCCGATTTACTTCTCGTTTCTGAAAGAGCCTCCAAGAGGGTTTGAGAACGGATTTGCGATATTCCACTACTTACCACCCTCAGACGAATGACCAAACGGAACGAGTCAACAAATTGTGAAAGATATGATTCGATGCTACATTCTTGAGTATGGCGGAGCATGGGATGAACGTTTGCAGCTTATGGAATTCGCATATAATAACAGCTATCAAGAAAGCTTGCAAATGGCTCCGTTCGAAGCTTTATATGGGCGTCGATGTCGGACTCCCCTCTTTTGGGCTGAGGTTGGCGAGCGGCCTTTGTTGGGCCCGGAGGCGCTCGAGGACATGGAAGTTACCGTACGAATTATTCGGGAGAAGCTCTGAATCGCCCAAGAGCGATATGAAAAGTACGCCAACCGACGAAGGTCGGAATTAGAGTTTGCGGTGGGGGATTCCGTTTTCTTGAAAGTCTCCCCAATGGTTGGGATTAAAAGGTTTGGAAAAGAGCGCAAATTAGACCCAAGGTTTGTGGGTCCCTTCAAGATTCTTGCGCGAGTTGGTGCATCCGCTTACAAAGTAGAGTTACCCGTGAACTTTCCTGGTGTTCACGACGTGTTTCATGTTAGCCAACTTCGCAAGTGTGTGCGACATGACACGCAAGTGTTGGACGTGGTGCCGCAATTGGCGCCAAACCTTTCTTGTGTGGAGATGCCCAACCGAATAGTAGACTCCCAAGATCGCGTGTTGCGGAGAAAGAGGATTCCTATGGTCAAGGTGCTATGGAAAAATCAGAATATGGAAAGCGCGACGTGGGAGCTCGAGTCAACGATGAGGGCGGCTCACCCTCATTTGTTCCCGTAAATAAACTGGTATGTGACTTGGTGTTTTTGTTGCATTGGTGTTTTTGGTTTGCTACCTTATTTGATTGAGATCAAAATGAGTGAAAAGTTTCGAGGCGAAACTTTTTGTTAGGGGGAGTGATTGTAACACCCCGGATTTTTGATTGCGTACGCATGATGGGCGTTACGTTGGCTTTGACCGTTGTTCGAGCATGGTTTTTCCCGCGGGCTTGCGAGTGGCTGTTTTGTTAGCCGAGTTGCACGATTCCCCAGCAAACCGGAGTCCAAATTGGGGACTCGGTGAGACCTCTTAGGGAATGCTTGCACTTTTTCGTGCCCGGGGAATGTTGCTCAAAATGAGTTGCTGGTACAGAAAACAAAAAAAGGGTAAAAAGTTCTTAAGGCAAAAATGGTCTAAGACGACACAGAAACACTTTTCAAAATAGGGAAAAGTAGTCGTTTTTGTGCGTGACACGCCCCCCGACACGGGCGTGACCCAGGGCGTGACCTGTGCATGACCTCCTTGACTCGACGAATTTTTCTTGCGTCGAGTTGAGCTCGACGAATGGGGTACACGCCCCATGACACGGGCGTGTCACGGGTCGTGTCCCGCTTTGTCGAGTGTCGAGTGTCGAGTGTCGAGTGTCGGGTGTCGAGAAAGGGTACACGGCCTGTGACACGGGCGTGTCACAGGCCGTGTCTAGCTTGTCGAGTGTCGAGTGTCGCGTGTCGAGTGTCGAGTATCGAGTGTCGGGTGTCGAGAGAGGGGACACGGCCTGTGACACGGGCGTGTCACAGGGCGTGTCCAGCTGTGTCGAGTGTCGACACTTTGTGTCGACGAGGTGTCGAGACACGGGCTACATGCCCTAGGTCACGGGCGTGACCGACCCGTCATGGGCGTGTACTCGGCCGTGTACCGTATGGATAAGCTTGGATATGCCGACTTTCTGCGCCGCTTAAGGTACACGCCCTGCGTCACGGCCGTGACACAGGGCGTGACCGGCCCGAAAATCGACTTTTTCCAGTTTTTTTGTGTCGTTTATTTCCTTGGTTCTGCATCTAACGGTCCAGCTCTGTTCTGGAGGAAATAAGGCCGAAACAGAGATTCTCCTCCCCATTTCACTCATCTTCTTCCTCATTCCAAAAAGGAACTCAATGGAGCAAGGGCTAAAGCAAGGCAAGGAAAGAGAGGAGCAGCCGTCGCGGTGTCGTCTTGGTTCAGGCAAGCGGTGTTCTTCACCCTTGCCAATCTTCTTTCTTATTCTTTGATTGTGCAAAATAACTAGTTTTCCCCTTTCCATTTCCTAGTTTGTTCTTCTTGTTTTGTGTTATCCCTCACTAGCCTTATGATGCTTTTGAATTGCCCTATGCTGAATGAATTCGATCTTCCATGCTTAGTTTTGTTTAGGTATCAAGTCTATGCTAGGTTAATTCATGTCGTTTCTCTTGTTCATGTGCTTCATGTAGCTAAGTTGATTCATGTTCATATAGCCTTGCTTATTCATGTGATTCTTCCTTGTTCATATCAAAAGCATGTGATTCTTTCTTGGTCCTAATCATGTGATTCATGTAATTTTCGTTAATCAACCTCTATTACGTTTGACATAACGTTGGCAAATTGTAGTCATGAGTGAGGACGGTGAAATGGAACATGTTTAGCTTGGGTTATGGTGAGTTTTGCGAGGCGAATTGTGAACCATGGCAGGAGTGTTTGTGTGAGAATTCTACAAGGGGTGGTGTGGTTTCAGCTTTTGTGGCCACCGGGTTTGGATTTGTGGTGTAGAGCACCATTTTGCCCCGATTTTGGGCCGGCTTTTATTGGTGCGTTCCACTTTAGGGCCGCCACCGAAAGACCCTTGCGGAATTGAACTTAACCGCTGCTTATGCTTCACTAGGATGGTTGTTTCTTGTTCTAAAGATGATGAATTTGGGCATGTGTATTGCTTTTTTGCTCCTGCGGGTTGAGCAGGACTTGATGAAAATTGTACGCACTCGGTGCGTTTGGCACTTTGTATTGACAGTGTTTACTACTTGTTTTCCACCTGTTTTGTTCACTCATTTTACTTATATGAAACATTGCTACGGGGTCGGTAAGCCCCTTCATGATATTGTATAAACATACTGCTCTTCGTTTTATTGTATTTTCGAGGATTGCTGAGGTATTCTTTCTTGAATGCCTCAGGTGCAGGTTGTAGTCGGTTGAGCGGCTAGGTTTGTTGGTGGAGTTTCTTGGGAGCTAACCGAACTTACTTAGCGAGGTAGTTCTTTTCTTTGTTGTACAAACATACATGTGCCACAATAGGTTCGTGTCAGCTTGTTGACGCTCATTGATGGCTTTCTTTACTTATGATATATGGCTGTTAGACTGCTAATGTGAATCATTTGAATGGAATGATGTCTACTTGCTCTTGGGAAGGGTTTATGGTAGGTTGCATTAGGTATTTTTAAGCTAAACAAAACTATTATTGGATCCATGCATAACATGTTTTGGTTACCGAACACGTATTTTCCAAATGACGTAAACAAAGATGATTTCTTATATTAGTATCAATATAGACTGCATGTAGAAGATCGTCATAAAGAAACAAAGTATTTCCGCCGCGTATAAACACACATTTTAATGCCTAAGGCCGAGGGATACGGTCATTAACCTCAAAGGTTTTCTTGCATTTAACTGTTGGATTTCAACTCATAAAGTAAGCGTCAAGGGTTGCCTGAGCTTGTGCAGTTATCCCTTGCACGACGTGGCATCATAACCCGTAGTTCCTCTTGCTCTGATACGATGTACTCATTGAGGAAATGTGGGTTTTGACATTTCCAGCCACCCTCAAAGGCCAGGCTTGAGCACGGTTCCATTCATTAAGGGCCGGAACCATCGCCAACTTCACAGAGCTTACAAGGCTGTTTGCCGATCAGTTCATCACCAATTGCAGGATCGTCCGCGACCCCTCCCACTTGCCAGGAATCCGCCAGAATGAAGGAGAAACCCTGAAGGACTTCATCTGCCATTTTACTGCAGAAGCCTGTTAGATTCCGGTGGTCGACACCGAGTTGTTACGAGGGGTATTCCTTGGGGGCCTTCGCCCTAGCGGCTTCTACTCAGCATTGATGAGAGAAACTATCCCCAGTTATCCTAACCTTGTGCATCGGGTAGAGGCGCAGGTTGCCGCTGACGAAGCTATTGAAGCCCATCGACAACAGTTTGATGGAGCCTAAAAATGGAAGAGAGAAAAGGAGTCATCCCCTTAGCATCAAAAAGGAAGATTCCGAGAAGAGCGCCAGAATGGACAACGCCGGCAAGATCATCAGAGAGATCAACCACCCAGGGATTATACTCCCCTCAACACCACGCGCACTAATGTAATCTATACCATTCAAAATGAGTCGACGTTACATCGGCCCAAGCAACCAGCCCATAACCCCAAGAACGGTCAGTCCAAGTATTGTGAGTTTCATCGAACAACGGGACACACCACCGAGGACTATGCCCACCTGAAGGAAGAAATCAAACGCCTTGTTCGCCTAGGACTTCTCGGAAGTTTTTTGCAAGGACGCGTACACGACCAGCAAGACCCACTTAGGCCACCCAAAGATCAGCAGAACGCACCGCCAGGAGGAGTGGGTGGTAAGCAGATGGTCGGAAATTTCAAAACCATTGCTGGATCACCCATTCTTTCTGCGCAAATCCTCTCAGCAGGCTCACAAGGAGGCATCCATGAAGACAAGAAGCGCAGGCGGGACACCACCATAACCTTCGAGGATGAAGACCTTGTTGGGCTCCGAGCTCCTCACCAAGACCCCGTGGTAATCAGTGCCGGGATTGGAGATCCCTGCTATAATGTCAAGTGAATCCTTGTCGACAACGGGAGTTCGGTCGACGTCTTGTTCTCCGCTACCCAGCAGAGCATGAACATCTCCAAGCAATATCTGACGCTGACAGCCGGACCGGTGTACGACTTCTACAACCATCCAGTCCAGGTACTGGGAATGATTACCCTCCCAGTTACCATGGGGGAATTTCCAAGGCAAGTGACACACGAAATCCAGTTCCTCGTGGTAGATTCAAGCTTCGCCTATAATGTCATTTTTGGGAGGCCCGTCCAGTCCATCTTCAGGGCTATTCCTTCGATTCCTCACCTGGCCATGAAGTTACACACTCCGGGAGGAATCAGAGTCGTGTGCGGCAATCAGGAGGCCGCCAAAAATTACTACTCTAAGCAGGCTCAGCCAACCAGGTCCACCACATTAAACATCGACGACTTAGATTTGCGCGACGAGGCGATATTGCAGTGTGGGACGCCCATGGAAGGACTAATTGAAGTCCCCCTTTCACCAGTAAACCTGGCTCGCACCATCCGGCTTGGATCGCTCTTACCACAGCGAGAGAAAGAGGAGTTGACAGCCTATCTCCATAGAAACAAGGATATCTTCGCCTGGGCCCCGGAGGATATGCCTGGCATAGATCCTCACATCATTCAGCACTCTCTCAACATCAACCTAGCGTGCAAACCTGTCATCCAGAAGAAGTGAAACTTTGCCCCAGAGCGTCTCCAAAAAATTAAAGACGAAGTGGAGAAGCTCCTCGACGCCCAATTTATCCGAGAAGTAAAATACCCTACCTGGGTGACTAATGTTGTCCTAGTGAAAAAGCTTTCAGGAAAATGGAGGATGTGTGTGGATTACACCAACCTCAATCAAGCTTGCCCCAAAGACAGCTTCCCGCTCCCAAGAATTGATTAGTTAGTTGATTCAACCACTGGACACCAACTCCTTAGCTTCATGGACGCATACTCCAGGTACAACCAGATTCAAATGAATCCAGCGGACGAGGAGCATACGACCTCCCGCACTGACAAAAGGGTTTACTGTTACAAAGTAATGCTCTTTGGACTTAAGAATGCAGGAGCTACCTACCAACGGCTCATGAACAAGGTTTTTAAAGACCTTATTGGCAAGTCGATGGAGGTATATGTTGATGATATGTTGGTTAAGAGCATCTGTCGGGAAGATCACTTGGAATATCTCGAGAAGTGTTTCAAGATCCTTTGGCAGTATAGCATGAGGCTTAACCCCACTAAGTGTGCCTTCGGGGTTACGTCAGGAAAATTCCTAGGGTTTATGGTAACACAGCGGGGGATAGAGCCTAACCCAGAGAAGATTAAGGCTCTGGAAGACATGTCACCACCTAGATCTCTTAAAGAAGTGCAATGGTTGAACGGGAAAATTACCGCACTCTCTCGGATCTTGGCACGGAGCGGAGATAAATACCTTCCCTTCTTCAAGATTCTCCGGGGAGCCAGAACTACAGGTTTCCAGTGGACAGCCAAATGGCAATCAGCCTTCGAGTCACCGAAGCAGTACCTGGCCTCCCCTCCGCTCCTATCGAAACCTACCCCAGGAGAAATTCTTTTTCTATACCTCGCTATCACGCCAGCCGCGCTAAGCTCCGTATTAGTAAAAGATGAAGGATGGATTCAGCGCCCCATCTACTACCTTAGTAAAATCCTCTCGGACACAGAAACCCGGTATCCGGTCGCGGACAAGACAGCCTTAGCACTCGTTTTCTCAGCAAGGAGACTTCGTCCCTACTTTCAGGCCCACACCATCCAAGTACTGACCGAGCTACCTCTCCGCGCCATTCTTTAAAAGCATAAGGCATATGGCCGGCTGGTTAAATGGGCGGTTGAGCTAGGCGAATTTGACATCAACTTCCTGTCGCGCCCCGTCATTAAATCTCAGGTCTTAGCAGACTTCATCATTGAAAATACCTTGTCAACGGAACCGGGAGGTGCACCAGCAGAGTCAGGACAAGGGTGGACTATATACGTTGACAAAGCTTATAGAATAGAAGACGCTAGAGTCGGGCTGCTCTCATAAGCACATAGCTCGTTTCTTTAGAGTACGGGCTCCGGTTGAAGTTTCCTGCGACTAACAACATAGCAGAATATGAGACCTTAATCACAGGACCCAGGCTCGCCATCGACTGTCGCGTCAAGAAGTTAACAATCTACTCTGGCTCCCAGCTCGTCGTCTCCCGGGTGGAAGATGATTATGAAGCAAAACGTGAGCAGCTTGTCCAGTACCTCCAACTAGTAAAATCTCTCCTGCTTCAGATACCGCAAGCCCAAATTCTCTACATCCCTAGGGAGCAGAATAGTCGAGCAGACGACCTGTCAAAGCTAGCCACATCTCCCTCTCGTTATCAGTCAAGAAGACATCGGGTTGAAGAAATTGCCTTTCCCAGTATCCAGGGACCATGGGAGGTGGTGGAGATCGGAGAATCAAAGGAATCATGGATCGCCCCGTTGGTAGACTACTTAGAGAACCAGCAGCTGCCAGAAGATCAAAAGGAGGCTCGTAGCCTAAGGATGAGGGCGGCCACCTTCACACTGATCAATGGAGAGATTTATAAGCGGTCCTTCGTAGGACCCTACCTGAAGTGTTTAGCATAGACTGACGCAGAATATACCCTCTGCGAAGTCCATGGAGGGGTGTATGGAAAACATTTGGGCGGAAAAGTCTTGGCCCAAAAAATCTCGCGTCAGGGTTTTTACTGGCCAACCATGAAAAAGGAAGCGACAGACTTCGTCCAGAAATGCAAAAGTTGTCAACTACATGCCAACATCCCCTGACAACCTCTCGTTGCCCTTACCACGCTACACGGAGCTTGGTCATTCGCGCAGTGGGGGATGGACCTCCTCGGCCCTTTACCTCAAGCCTCGGGACAGAGGAATGTCATCATCATGACCATTGACTACTTCACCAAGTGGGTAGAAGCGGAGCCTCTTGCCAAGATTACTGAGGAGAATGCGAAGCAATTCATTTAGAAGAAATCGTCTGCCGCTTTGGCATACCAGCAGTTATTATCACCTACAATGACACTCAGTTTACAGGAAAATCTTTCACCAAGCTATGCGAGGACTTAAAGATCGAGTTGCGGCATACGACTGTCACACCCCTAATCCAATGGGCAGGTCAAGGTGACCAACCGAACCATTCTGAAGGGACTAAAGGAGCGACTTGAAGACGTTGGGGGCCAGTGGGTCGACACACTCCCCTACGTGCTATGGACATACCAGACAACATAGAGGACCCCTACAGGAGAAACGTTGTGCAATCTCTGCTACGATACAGAAGCTATCATCCCGATCTACATCGACGTTCCAAGCCCCCGGGTTTCCAACTTCAACCTCAAGACGAACAACGACGCTCTCCGAGACAAACTGGATTTGATCTCCAAGATCCGTGAAGAAGCCGCTCTCCGTACCGCAGCCTACCAGCAATGTACAGCCCGCTATTACAATCGCAAGATGATGCCCCGACCGATAAACATGGGAGACTTAGTCCTCCGCACTCTGGAAGCAGCTGAAAAGGGATGCATGACAACAAGTTATCTCCAACCTGGGAAGGACCCTTCATCGTCACGGCTATGGTAAAATCGTGGACGTACAAGCTGCGAAACGCCGAATGAAAGACTCTCCCCCGCACTTGGAATGCGCAAAACCTGCGCCGATTTTATCAATGATCTCCTACTTTATATTTTTCTAATTATGTAACGCATTCTTTAGCCAAAAGACTCTATGATGTGTGTAAGCCGCGGACTTGATCCCGCACAAGTTATCTTTATTCAAGTATTACATTATGTTGCTACAAATCTTGTCTATTCAAACAGGAAAGGTGACACACTCAAATTCCTCGTGGGGGGCCTACCCCCTCACAACTAAGCTGCGGATCTGAGTCGTGCAAACTAAGTCGCGAGCCTGACTTGTGCAACCTCGCAAGGGCCTGCCACCCTTCACGACAAAGCCGCGGACCAGAGCCGTTCAAACTAAGCCGCGTGTCTGACTCGTGCAACCTCGCAAAGGCCTGCCCCCTTCGCGACAAAGCCCCGGACCTGACAAACGATAATTAAGCCGCGAGCCTGACACGTGCAACCTTGCAAGGGTCTGCCCCCCTTCGTGACAAAGACGCGGACCTGAGCCGAGCAAACTAAGCCGTGAGCCTGACTCGTGCAACCTCGCAAGGGCCTGCCCCGCTTTGCGACAAAGCCGCTGACCTGAGCTGTGCAAACTAAGCCGCGAGCCTGACTCGTGCAACCTCGCAAGGGCCTGCCCCCTTCGCGACAAAGCGGCGGACTTGAGCCGTGCAAATTAAGCCGCGAGCCTGACTCGTGCAACCTCGCAAGGGCCCGCCCCCTTCGCGACAAAGTCGCGGACCTGAGCCGTGCAAATTAAGTCGCGAGCCTGACTCGTGCAACCTCGCAAGGGCCTGCCCCCTTCGCGTCAAAGCCGCGGACCTGAGCCGTGCAAACTAAGCCACGAGTCTGGCTCGTGCAACCTCGCAAGGGCCTGCTCCCCTTCGCGACAAAGTCGCAGACCTGAGTCGTGCAAACTAAGTCGCGAGCCTGCCTCGTGCAACCTCGCAAGGGCCTGCCCCCCTTCGCGACAAAGCCGCTGACCTGAGCCGTGCAAACTAAGCCGCATGCCTGACTCGCGCAACCTCGTAAGGGCCTGCCTCGCTTCACGATAAAGCTGCGGACCTGAACCGTGCAAACTAAGCCACGAGCCTGACTCGTGCAAGCTCGCAAGGGTCTGCCCCCTTTCGCGGTAAAGCCGCGGACTAGAGCCGTGCGAACAAAACAACTAAGAGGACATAAAAAATAATGTCATATGAAATAGCTAGAACGATACAAAAGGGGCAATCAACGCCTAAGGACAACGCCAACAAATGCTGAACAAAAGACAAAATACAGTACAACTAACTAGAGAACAAAATGCAAATGCACAACTACGAAGATATAAAAGCTACTACTCGTCATCCGAGTCAGAATGCTCATCTTCAGAAACATCTGCAAAACTGAAGTCGGATGTGTCACATCCCAAGCTCTTGTTAACCGGGCGGAAGGCCTTCGAGGCAACGCGCAGGAGCGCTAGCTCACGAATGTCGTCCATCTAAGGCTCCACCTCCTTGGACTAAATCTTGTCACGAACCTCCTCTGCAATCAGACTACGGTCTCGCATGTAGTCCAATGATTCCAGGTACTCTGCAACTCCCGCAGCCTTCAACTCTGACACATGGCTATCATAAGACAACATCTCCACTTGGGCCTTCGTCGCCCGAAGCTGAGTCTCAAGGCCAGTGGCTTCCTCCCGTGTCGCCTGTAATTGGGTCTCCAAGCCGAAAGTCTCCTCCTTCGAGTGCTTCAACATCTGGGTGGTCCTCTCCACCAAAGTTTTCTCCACCTCCAAGGCTGCACATGCGTCCTCTAGCCCGAATTTCAGCCACAACCTGGTCCGGCGGAACCGTGCAATGTCCCGATCATGCTCCTCCTTCGAGGAAGCAAGAGAGCTCGACGTTGACCGGAGCTTCTCCTGAAGAGCAAGGTACCCATCCTTCAAACTCACGTAATGATCATTCCAGGTTATCGCAATATGGGCCTGGGTCTCTATCAGCACGAGGAAAAGGCTATGGTTAGCACCAAATAACAAAGGAAAAGTGAAGAAAGAAATCTTTACAGCAAATCAAGGCGTATACCGCATCACTCATTGCTCTCAAGGAAGTGAACATCCGTGGAGCAGCTATCTCCGAAGTCACCTGAGGAACTGGGGACGCGAGTATCTGCACCTCAGGGGTCGACTCAGGACATGCAACATAAGATGCCACCGCCACCACCATATCAAGATCACCAAGAGGGGCCGCCACAGCTTTCCTCTTCCGTTCCCCGCCCTGAGAAGTCCCAACGATCTGAGAGGCGTTCGAGTAAATACCACACCGTAGCAAGCGCTTCTCCTCCACATAGACAAAAATATTAAATAGACGGTTTGCTAGTTCACGAGGCTCTGAAAACCCAAGCACCGGGGAAAAATCTCGTTCCTTCCCTCTCACGCGGCGACAACGGTCGGGCAGTGTGTCCCACGCCTCGGGAAGGCCCCATGAATTCCTAACATACCCAAACAAATTATTCACATGTCGGCGATCTTTGCGAGCCTCGAATTCCAACCAACTTTTGTTACTGCGGACCTCCACCCGCTCGCCACCATTGAAGCGGACATCGCACCAATCTCGAAATTGGTCCAAAGAAAACCGTCCTCCATGCTCGTGAAAGAAGACAACTAAGCCCATAATCTGGGCAATTCCAACCGGGATAAACTGAGAAATCGGCATCCCGCAAAACTTCAAGATCTCGATCACCTCCTCGCATGACGGGAAACGGAAGCTAGACCTTAGGGAAACTTCGCAAATCGTCAACCAGCCGCGAGGGGTATTCTGGACTCGCTCCTCGGCACGTGGAATCCTCACCTCCAAATCAACAGGAAGCCCATATTTCTTCCTCCAAATTTCAACAACGTCATCGGTCAAAGAGGAGCACAGGCGCATCGGATCAGAAGAACGCTTCGAGACCTGCACACGCAAAGATAAAAGAGTCAGGTTTGCCTAATAAAAAAAATGAAGTAAGACTTGAAGTCACGCATCCAATCGCATGCAGCCTAAACCACGCGGGCGGCGGGCGGCGGGCGGCGGCGGCGGCGGGCAGCGACGGTCGACAGTAGTTGCTGAATGGGAGGCCACCATGATCTCTCCTATTATGATGAAGATCATGGGGGGAGTGTGTTGACTAGTCAAACCCATGATCTACACAATAACATGGATCATAAGTGAGATGAAAAAATGCACACACATTCTTATATAAATAGGACTTCATCCCCATCAATTAGAAATATCTCTTAGGGTCCGTTCGGCGCGCAGGTATTGGCTTTCTGGAATTGGCTTTGGCCAGAAAACCAATATCTGCAGGAATTGGCTTTGACTAGAAAACCAACTATGCTGTTCGGCTGCAGGATGTTATTCAGTGAACAGAATTGGAATTGGTATGTAAAAGCTGTTCGGCTGCATACTGGAATTGGCTTTCTGAAATGAAAATTTTTAAAATGTTTACATTTTCAAATTAAATGAGAAAGTAAACTACTACTGATAATTATAGTTCAAAATATCACACAAACATTGTCCATAAATAAAAATACAAAATAGATAAATGTCCATCAAACTGCATTAAAAAAAGTCACAGATCTAGCGATCAAACTGCATTCGCAGCCATATGCCCTTCATATCTTCAGGTAGCCGCATGAATATGTCACGTTTGACATTATCATGACACAGTATATCCATCGCCTTGAGAAAATCACACCGGTCTAGATCCTTCATCTGAGCTAGTGCGACATATATGTCATCAACATTCCCAGCAGACTTGCTCCCCGCTGCCTTTTCCACCGAGTCAGCCAATTTCTCTATGGCTACAGCTACGGCATCAGCTCCTACTGCTCGTTTTCTCCTCCTTCTGCTGCTTCCTTCTCCATCTATTCTAACCTGCTCTTGTGTATTAGTTGTTTTGTCTGCCATAGACTCAGCATCAAGCTCCTTTGTCATCTCCATTGCGGTCGCGACGTGACTACCAGTTGCACTATCAGTTCCGCATAGCACAGCCAAATCAGACCAGTTGACGATAACCTTGTCCTTATAATGCTTGACAGATGGATGCGCCTGCAATAATATAATGAATTTAACATTTCATTGAAATAAACGTAGGAAAATTAATTAAATAAAAATTATACCTTCACATAGTTAGCCCATACTTCTTCGCTGTCTACCTGTACCATGTTCCGTTGTCAATCCCATCCAAATCCGCTAGTTCCCAGCATTGCACTGACTTCTACGTAGTACTTGTTCCAAGTTTTAAGCCGAGCCATTACCTTCTCCTTGCTTGTTTCGATGCCACATATATCCTTAAGGGCAGTCATAGCTGCTGTAAATGCAACACTCTTCCAGCCATTAGGAGTTTTATGCCCCAAACTATGTTGCTCCAATAAGGCATTAGAGAGGGTAATGTCCATTTCTGATGTCCAGTGCATGTAGGACCGCTCAGTCCTACCACCCACCTTTCCTGAGCTCTGATCCATGGTGGCTGCTAAAAATGTATGATAACAGTAATCTTAAAACTCAATAAAAAGTATTATAAACGATCATGATTTAATTTAATAGCATGAAGTACAAACCATTGGTTTCAGTCACAGTTTAATAGTAGAAAAAACACCAAATAGTATACTAGCAGATATAATACATAAGAATATTAATGCATATTTTGGTATTCATTGAACATATTTATAGCGAGCGTGTCTCTAAAGTTTGTCCACTCCTGTGTGGCTTGGATTGGGCTGACAACGTCTACGTAGTCATAAAACTCTTCTGCCACATCTTGCGCTAATAGCTCAGCGTCAACCTCGTCCAACATTTGTGCGTCGCTTTCTAATCGCTTTTCCACTAGAAAATTATGTAGTATGCAGCAAGTATTTATGACCTGAACCTGTCCAAAATTTAATAAGTTACATATTGTATTGACTAAAATTTAATAATTAAGCGTATAATTTTGCATGCGATACATGCACTTTAATGCTGAAAAAAGATGGTTGACGTAGAATAGCCCATCGTTTCTTCAACAACCCAAACGTTCGTTCTATAACATTTCTTTCTTTAGCATGACGTAAGTTAAATAACTCCTTATATGTTGTTGGTTTATTACCCTGAATGGACCATTCTTTTAAGTGATAACGTGTTGACCGATATGGGGCAAGAAATCCTTGACCATTCGTGTATCCAGCATCAACAAGGTAGTACTTTTCTATACAATAAAAAGGAGTAATTACTATACAGTTACATATTATTTTGTGCGTGAAAATGATATATGCCAATTTTTTTACCATTTGGCACTTCAAAACGGTCTTGTCGCTCCAATGCATCACGTAATACTCGAGAGTCGGATGTTGAGCCCTCCCAACCAGGTAACACATATAAGAACTTCATATTACTATCACATACACCGATCACATTTGTGGTGATTGCTTGTTTACGGTTTTGATATCTGCCTTGATCTTCAATAGGAACAGTAACGTCTATATGTGTGCCGTCTAGTGAACCAATGCTATCTGTGAACCATCTAGATCGGTGTTGTTGTCTGTTTTCAGGTCTTTTGATGTAATCGTTTGAGAGTCTTAGTATCGCATGCAACACAATGTTGAAGTGTCGGCTGATTGTATCCGTCGAGCGGATAAACGTTCCACCAGCAATTCGAAACTTTGTGTTATGTGCCAAGATGTGTAGAAATAACGCAACTGATTCCTTAGTAGATACAGACTGTGTGTCGCGGACATACCCTTTTGCGCGGAGAATACCACAAAGCTCATTGAAGGGTGCTTTACCCATGCGTAGGTGGCTAAAACAGTTAGCCTCATGTCCATCATATAGTCGTTTTAATATTATCTTACGTAGAACGTCCTTATCTACAATGTCAACCGGGTTTTTAGGAATGGATTCCATAACTACCACAGCTGCGCCATAAGTTGCAGCAACTGCTGACTTGATTATAATATCCATATTACGTTTTTTTTGTACCTCTGCGTGATCCATGACAAAACCTAGATTTACAAATCATAGTATAAACCAAAGACAAAATAAATTAATATCTTGGGCATCATAATATTGTGTGCAAACTAAAAATATGGCATGATATTTTTCAAGAAAAAAATGGCAAGTTGCCTATCCCTGCTAATCAAACTTATTTCAACTTGTCAAACTAAATTCAATTTAACAAAGTAGAGCCGACCAAAAATTCAATTTTGGCTCAAACTAAATGGTATTTGATTTAGGGTGATGCCATGTGACAATGGCCCATTGACAAATGATTTCCAAATCATCCAAGCCATTAGCCTGAATATAATTGACAGCACAATTTGGCAAACTCCTAAAGCAAACCAATATAATGATCTACATAAACAGTAATCACCAATCCAATCTCACACCGAGTAAATCCATGACAATTCCTTTTAAATAAGCCACCAAAATATTGTTGTGATCAAAGCAAAGATTGTTGCCATCAAAATGTAAATCCATGACATCCCTTCCAATTTCATACCAAAATTTCATACAAAAATAACAAAAAATTAGAGAAATATACTAACACGGTTGAACAACCCCCACCTTAAAACAGAATTTTTTATACTAATTTCATACCATAGAGAGCACTAATTTCATACCCAAAAAATAGCCTAGATCTGTAAATAACCTAGATCTTGAAATAACCTAGATCTGGAACTCTAGATCTGAAATTTTTGTACAGAAATTTCAGATCTGAAGTTTTAGATCTAAATATCTGGAAGTAAGAAGGTGAAGAAGAAGAAAGAGGAGGAGGAAGAAGTGGAGAAGGCAAACCCTAATTTTTGTACAAAAATTTCTGCTACACAGAAAAAGAAGGTGAAGAAGAAGATATGAGGAGGAGAAAGAAGAAAGGCGGAGGAAGAAGAAGAAAGGCGGAGGAAGAAGAAGAAGAAGAGAAGAAGAGGAGGAAGAGGAGGAGGTATACCTGCGCCAGGAGAAGTGCAAGAGGACGATCGGGGAGGAAGATTGGTGTCGGCGTCGCTGCTTCCGTCGGCTTCGATCGGGAAATCGCGAAATCGCGCAGCAGGCAGAAGCGGAAATAGGAAAAATCCGGAAATGCGACGTGGGGAGATAAGTTTTGCTCGACCGGCTTTTTAGGTTTAGAGGAAAACCCGTGGTTTTCCTCTTGAAAACCAAAGCCGATCTTATTGTAGCGCGCCGAACAATGGAATTGGCTTTCTGGAAGCCAAAGCCAATTCCAGAAAGCCATTTCCTGCGCGCCGAACGCACCCTTATAGAGTTTCGGTAGATATAGAATACCATTGCTGCCGCCAAAATTTTAGCGCTTTATCTAATAGCCTTTACCAAGTTTTCTCAAACATAGAAAGACGAAAGAATTATGATATGCACTTTCGCTCCATTTGTTTTCATGACAAAAAAAATAAATGTATTGTAATAGAAAGCATTCATATAGAAAAAATATTTTTGGGATAGTAGATGGAGAAATGCATTAACATGATAAATTTAGTGCCGTCTTTAACAATTTGGTCTACAGGTGAAAATTCATGATCTGCACTTACGCTTTGGTTGGCGCGGCGTTTTTACAGCAGCGTGCTGCTGGTTTTAAAAACGCCACGCCAAACAATAAAAACGGGCGGAGCAGTGGGAGAAGCCACCGCTTCCAAATCGCAGAAAAATGACGATCCAGAGTCGTGAAAATTTTTCACGACTCCAGAATCGCGAGCTGCGATTCGCGGGAACTCTCTTCCCCTTTTTTGTTTCGCGGGAACTCTCTCTCGCGATTTTAGGTTTCGCTGGTTTCGCCGGTTACGCCCGACGCCCCCTCCGACTGCGCAGTCGTCCTCTCTGCACTCTCCGGCGGTCGTCCTCTCTGCACTCTCCGACGGTCACCGACAGGCTTCTCACCTCCGTCCAAGGCCTCACGGTCCGCCCCATTCGTTATCCTGGACCGTGCAGCCCTCCCTTCTTGCACGCCGGCTGTTCCAGGCTCTGGAGAAGCCAAAAATCAATTTCAGGTGCAGGAAGTCTGTGCCGCACCCAGGAGTTGGATTCAGCAACCCCACTTCTTACCCAACAAGCAGTGAAAAATTTCTCACAACTCCAGAATCTAGCATTTCAGAAGCTGGTCTTCCAAACAATTTTTCAGATTTTGCCACCACTCTGCAAAACAGCAGATTATTCCACCACTGCTTCCCACCACTGCTTCTCCAATCGCTGCAGCTGAGCCAAACAAAGCCTTAACCATGAGTTGTCATCTGCGAAATATGGGCGGCCTATAACAACGCTAATATATTATATTAAAACTAGATAAATATAATATAAATCATGTAGAATATAAAAATGAGTCGAATAAAGTAGAATATTATGAGTTAAATAAAGTAGAATATTACGGTGGAACAATGGAACCATCAAGTACACATAAACACTTTGTTGTTTTATCTAGACCAAGAAAGTTATGGATCAGGATCTTTTTTTTTTGGGATCTCAAATGGAGATCCATTTTACAATAATGATTGATTCTCACTTTATATAGGTTTTGTTTGGGGAGACTTACTTTTACTGGTCAAGCAGTTAAGACCGCATGAATTGGATTTTAATTTTGGTCTGGTTCATGCGGTCATAACCGCTTGACCAGTGAAAATAAGTCCCCCCATAGAAAGCCTTAGACTCTGTTTGGCACGATGACGTCATCTTAAATGCATGAGGTAACACATCATTCGTGAAGTATCACCTAACAAACATATTCTGTTTGAACATAAAAGTGAACGAAATTTTTTAGGTGGGGTTAACAAATGATAATTAAACCGCGTATTCACGTCCGTATTCATGTCGGCAACATGCCACCACCTTGTTAAACGGAGTCTTAATGGTTTATAATGTTTTAATTAATAAAAAATGTAAAAAAAAAATAAGATTAGTAAAGAGTACTACACATTTGGACAATGAAAAGAATATTACACATTTGGACTCAATTGTAAGAGTAAAGGATGCCGACTCGAGAGCTTATTGGCCACACGAATGAAGAACCGGCTAACTAAAATATTATGGCGGAACAATGAAACAATCAATTATCCATAACGATTAACGATAAGTAGATAATTGGTCTGGTCCCACCTCACGGCTCAAGAATAAAGAACCGGCTGACGTGAGAGATTCGCAATTTATCCTGACATGTTCCCGAACCGGTCCGGTTCGAATTGATTCGCCGTCCGATGACACCAATCATCACTTCCGCAGGACCACTGCCGATAAGGACGCCCGGAGTGAACTGACGATCGCCTCAACCTCCACTCCGGCGGTAAAATGAAGTGAAGGAGTGAACTGACGATCGAGGAGAAGCGAACGAGACTTGTCGCCACGGCGAAACGGCGTCGAGGTCGGAGTCGCCAGCTCAAGAGGCGAGCGAGCAGGCTATTCAGCGAGTTTAAAGACGATGACTAGGGTTCCAAGGAGCTCGATCTCGGCGCTGTTCAGATTCTCGAGGAAGAGCGGGACATCTTCGTTGCCTCAGAGCTCTTCATCAGCGCCCCCACGTGAATTTTCTCGTGGATTTGGATGTAAGCCGGATCTCCATTTCCGCGTCTATTCCGCGAAGGCGGCGGCGGCGACGGCGGCGGAAGCTTGTGGTCATGAAGGGACGCTTATTTCCGACGGATTCAGATGTGGGTGGGATTTGGTGGGTGCGAGAGAGTATTTGGAGTACAGGATGGCTCGCTACGGGGATATCACGCATAAGGCGCTCCTCGTGGACGCCGTCGGCACTCTTCTGGTTCCCTCCCAGCCCATGGCGCAAGTACACTTCCTCATTCGATTCATTGTTATACCACCATGAATCATTTCGTCGGGTTACTGTTCTTTATTATTTACTGTGATTGATAATGTCTGTTGTTTGTGGCCCAGATATATCGACAGTTCGGAGAGAAGTATGGCGTGCAGTTTTCGGAGGATGAGATACTGAACAGATACCGCTGGGCTTATGAGCAGCCATGGGGCAGGTCCAGGCTGAGGTTTGTTCGTCAATTCCTGCTTCTTCGTCTTCTTCTTCTTCTTTGGCCTCTTTCCCTTCATTTATGCCATGCCTGTTGATTTGGATATCTGAATTTTTGATAATTAATCAGACCTCATAAATACTGAGAGGCGCGCATCACTGACTTTCCGACTTTCTTATCTTTTGTATTTCTTCTTTGCTGATTCTCTCCGCCCTGTTCTGCTGAATCATGATCCTCTCCCAATCTTAAATGGAGGCGGCCAAAAATGAATGATTCTCATTTTATCTACTTAATTTTTTGATTAAAGAAAAAAAAAATAAAAAAATGGGATTAGTGAACCCGTCATCTTAGCAGCTCCGTTTGGGAGACTTAGGTTTCGTTTGGGAGGACTTATTTTCACCGGTCAAGCGGTCACGATCGCATGAACCGAACCTTAATTAAGGTTCGGTTCATGCGATCGTGACCGCTTGACCGGTGAAAATAAGCCCTCCCAAACGGAGCCTTATTTTCACTGGTCAGCGGTTAGGACTGCATGAATCGGACCGGTCCTAACCGCTTGACTAGTGAAAATAAGTCCCCCAAACGTGGCACAGTGGTCGCGGTCATAACCATGGGGTTAAATTGTCATTCGTTAACGTCCACCTAAGGAATTTCATCCACTTTTATGTTCAAACCGATGATGTTTGTTAGGTGATCCTTAACGAATGACGGTTTAACCCATGCGTTTACAGCCGCCACCACCGTGCCAAACAGAGCCTAATGTTCCGTTTAGGGGGACTTATTTTCACCGGTCAAGCGGTTACGACCGCATGAACCGTAATTATGGTCCGGTTCATGCGGTCGTAACCGCAACCGGTGAAAATAAGTCCCCCCAAACGGAGCATTAATCTGGACCATAAAATAGATACCATTCATTTGAGTCCAAATGAAGAGATTCTGATAAATTTTTTTGGTTTAGGGGTGTTTTAAGTCCGGCTCAGTGCCAAAAAATGTCACTGGAGATAGACATATGTTTGTTTATTCTCCATTTTGAAACTTCGGTGTAATGGGAAAGGTCAATTTTAGCTCTCATTTGATGGGCTCCATGGAATTTCATTAAGGGTGCAGACATCAGCAAAAAAAATAAAAAATTTGAGTACCTCTATTTTATGAGAGTTATTTCTCTCTTATCCGGCCATCATTTTCACATCTCAATAGTCAAAATTCATTGCCCTTGAATCCAAATCTATGGTCTATTTTGCAAAATTCTTTTGGGGGCTCCATTTCTCACCTTGCCTCTCATACCGACTTCTCAATTTCTGATCACGGTTGGAGCTGTTTCTTTTCATGATGACTCCCATAGTCCTCTTATTCTCGAAGATTTTATAGTTTTATTTCCTGAACCGAGAATTCCAGAAGTAAAGAAGGCTATTGGAAATTTACTATTCGGATGAATATTATGTTAGCTGTTACTGATACAGGAGTCCTGGAGATCGAGGTTAAGTTCCTGGAGTCGACTCACAGTTAGCATCATATAGACTTTGTCAGCAAGTTCTTTTTAATTAAACAAGTTGTTTTCATGTTATTATTAAACAATTTGTACAATTATTGCTCGGGGAACATTCTGTCATTGTATTTTGTCAAATGAATAGTACATGGAATTTTCTAATCCTTCAAATTTTTGTATGATTTCAATATGCTGTTGAGAGATGAAATTGTGCATAAAATAATTAATGTATCATCTGTTTAATTAATGTTTATTCCATTTGATTCTCCTGAATTTGTTGGGTTAAGGATTGCAACGATGGTGATTGTTGGAATAGGAAAATTCCGGTTCACAAAAGGTTCCGACCGAGAGGGACCAAAGGTAACTTGTCCAACCACGTTCTCGTAAGTATATAGGAACTTTCCCTTCAAAATCAGAGCTGAGCTCGGCACAAGCGTGATACAAATTGTTTTTTGATAACCTTTGGGGGGTGGGGGGGACAATGTGCCTCAAAATGTACCTTAGTGGTTCTTTTTGAAGATCTTCGGGACGGTACTCTCTTTTGCTCATGTGCATATACAATCTTCTTCACTATTTTAACAATTATATACTGCATATCATATAATAAAGGATCACAGAGCTTATCCACCTCACAGAACTGTATTATATCAACGATAGAAGTCACGAGTGTAAGCATGATCAATTGAGTCTCATCACTCATCATTCAACACTTCTCTCACATATCTAACCTTTTCACCCATAATGAACACAATATGTACATTTTTTGAGCGTGCTTGGGGATATTCAGAATTATTTCACACTTTTTTTATTTGAAATAAAAAAATCTAAGAGTTCCTAAGATAGGTTCCGAGAGCTTGCATGTAGGATTGTGACACCTCATTGATCTATGAGATTCAAAAATTCTTGTTTTGGAGGAATCCTCCTTTGGAATATCTTTATGAGGAGAAATATAACAATCTCCTAAATAGGAGATCATCTTCCTAATTTGATATTGGATCTTGATCCTATATATAGGAGCAGCTTTCAGCCGGATTAAATCAAGAAATTAAGAGAGAATCATCATCATTGAAGCCAAGATATAGAGCGGCGAAATCATTCAGGCGGCCGACATCCCCTCTTCCCGACCTCAGGCGGAGCAGCGGCGACAGGTCGCGATTCCAGTAGCGGTTCCAGGTGCTTTTCGTGCGGCTTGGTTGTGCGAAAGAGGAGCAGCGGCGGGAGCAGTTCCAGGCGGTTGTCGGCGCCGATCGGAGGCCTTTTTGGCGCTTCAGTTGAGATCCAGGAGGATCTGCAATCAGGCAGCGACACTCTCATGTGGAGGTTCCAGGGAGAAGGAGGCGGCACCGACGTGTGACAGGTAGGCGACGAACTTGGTTCGCGCGATATCGCTCGGCGACATCACTATCGCTTGGCGATAGCTTTTCAGTTTTTCTTTTTTGAAGTTTTCTCTTTGTGGCTCGACCGTGTATCGGTCTCTATGTAACATCTCTGTAACTCCTTTATCTTTAGTGGATCTTTTCCGGCGCGCTCTCCCCGTGGACGTAGGAGCTCCTCTCCAAACCATGTAAAATTGGTTTGTCGTCTGTGTGTGCTTGAAATCTCGTTCAGTTTATTATTTTGCGCTATTGCTTGTGCTCGAATATATTTCGCCGCGCTGCCGCAAACTCGATCCGATTGCATAACAATTGGTATCAGAGGCAGGTTCCACGGGGGTGCTCGTCTGGACGTTCCAGTTTTAGGTTTGGGTCTACGGTAGGTGACGACATTGGTCCGTTGCTTATCTTCTCAAATCTGATCTGTGAACATTATTCAGATTGCCCAGTAGCTCTGCGAGCAAAGTAATGACGGCAAAATTCGAGATTTCCAAGTACGACGGCAAGATCGATTTCGGTTTATGGCAAAAGCGGATTAAGACGGTTCTCGTTCATCAAGGTCTCCACAAGGCTCTCCTCGGTAAGGAGAAGTCCGAAAAGAATGATGACGAATGAGAGGAAATAGATCTGAAGACCATCAGCACGATCCAGTTGAGTCTAGCCGATGAGGTCATGTATAACGTAGTCGACGCTGAGACTACAAAAGAATTATGAAAAAAACTGGAGGAGTTGTACATGTTTAAGTCTCTCACGAATAAGCTCTACGTGAAGAGACATCTGTACAGCTTGAGGATGTCCGAAATCAATCAGCTGCTGGAGCACATGAACGTGTTCAACAAGCTTATCTCTCAGCTGCGGAGCATGGATGTGAAGGTTGAAGAAGAAGACCAGACTCTTCTACTACTGTCTTCTCTACCGAAGTCCTACGACCATCTGGTCAACACCATTCTCTACGGAAAGGATACATGTAAGATGGAGGAGGTGATGATGACTTTGTTCTCAAATGAAACAAGGAGCAAATCTGGCCCTAGCACCAACGAGGGTTTGTTCGTGAAGAACAAAGAATCAGTCAGAGGCAGATCAAAAGACAAAGGAAAGAAAGTCAACCGATCTAGGTCCCAGTCCAGGGACAAGAAGAACCAGTGTCACTACTGCAAGGAAGAAGGGCACTAAAAAAATAACTGTCCGAAGAAAAAGGCCAAAGAGAAGAATCATGAACCGCAGCAGGAGGCTGTGGCCTCAGACCCAGAGAGTGACGCTGATGTACTTCATGTACCATCCACTCTCGACACCACAGATGCGTGGATTATGGATACTGGGTGTTCGTATCACATGTGCCCAAACAAAGAATGGTTCTCTAGCTTTAGGCAATGTGACGGTGGTCGCGTTCTGATGGGGAACGACTCGGAGTGCAAGACGCTCGGGATCGGCAGCATTCGAATCAAAATGTTCGACGGAACAATCCGAAGCCTTACAAATGTAAGGTACGTGCCCGATCTAAGGAAAAGCCTGATTTCCCTAGGTACTATGGAGGCGGCCGGTTACTCCTATACTGGTGAGGGTGGATATCTGAAAGTTAAGAGAGGCGTCCTGGTGGTCATGAAAGGAGAGCACTCTGGTACTCTCTACAAGCTGATCGACACTACAATCGCCAGCGATGCGGCGGTCTCTACTACGTCAGAGGAGGATTCCTCTCTGCTATGTCATGCAAGACTTGACCACATCAGCGAGAGAGGACTGCTGGAGCTCCATAAGAAGGGCCTACTAAAAGGGGTCACATGCAAGTTGGACTTCTGCGAGGCATGCGTTCTCGGAAAGCAGCACAAAGTGAAGTTCATGACGTCGAGCAAGCGCATCAAGCAAGTACTGGAGTATATTCTCTCAGACGTTTGGGAGCCAGCTCCAGAGCCGTCTCTTGGAGGCGCCAGATATTTCGTGACCTTCATCGACAATTTCTCTAGAAAGGTCTGGATCTACTTTCTGAAGCACAAGTGTGAAATGTTTGAGAGATTCAAAATCTGGAAGACAAAAGTGGAAAATCAGACCGGGAAAAAAGTCAAATATCTGAGATCTGACAATGGCGGTGAATACACCTCAGCGGAGTTCCAGACATACTGCAATCGGGAGGGCATCACTTGTCATCTCACCATTCCCGGCACACTGCAGCAGAACAACGTCGTAGAAAGAATGAACATGACGTTGCTGGAAAGAGCTCGGTGCATGCGTCTATTTGCCGGTCTACCAAAGTCTTTCTGGGCGGAAGCTATTAATATGACGTGCTATCTAGTGAATCAGTCTCCATCGATGTCGCTGGATCTGAAGTCTTCACAGGAAGTTTGGTCAGGTACTTCTGTTGACTATTCTGAGATTCACATTTTTGGATGCCCTGTATACACCCTGCTGCAGGATTCAGAACGGACAAAGCTCGATGCAAGTCTAAGAGGTGCATCTATCTAGGTCAAAAGGTCGGTACGAAGGGGTTCAAGCTGTGGAACCCTGAAACCAAAACGGTGGAGGTCAAGCACGACGTTATCTTCGATGAGACCTCTATGCTTAAGAAGCCTCAGCCTCAATCTGAAGAAGTGGAGAAGACTCCAGTCACACCACGGGAGGTGGATCTGGAAGGAAACGACAAATCCGATGATCATTAAGATTCTTTCGATTCGGAGGATACTGATGCTGTGCAACCTACTGGTGTGGAGCCGTACTCGATTGTCAGGGAAAGGACAAGGAGAGAGGTCAGACTGCCTCTCAGGCTACATGACACTATAGCATATGCTTTTCAGGTTATCTCCTCAGACCCTGGGTCATATCAGGAAGCTATGGAGAGCAGAGACAGCTCTCAGTGGAAAGTAACTATACTGGAGGAGATGGACTCACTTCGAAAGAACCAGACTTTGGATCTGGTTAGCCTACCGAAAGGATCTAATGCAATCAGCTCCAAGTGGGTGTTCAGGAAGGAGTCTACATCTGGGAAGGACCAGTGAAGGTACAAGACCAGATTCGTTGCAAAAAGATTTACGCAGAAGAAAGAAGTTGATTTCGACGAAATCTTCTCACCCGTGGTGAAGCACTGTTCCATACGGGTGCTACTTGCTATAGTAGCCATGTGAGACTTGGAGTTGGAGCAAATGGACGTGAAGACGGCGTTTCTTCACGTCAACTTAGAAGAGGAAATCTATATTCTGTAGTCTGAGGGGTTCATTCAACCCGGTAACAAGAAAAATGTGTATAAGCTAAGAATATCCCTCTGCGGTCTGAAGCAGGCTCCGAGAATGTGGAACAGGAGGTTCGACACGTTCATGGCTTCACGGGGTTTCAGCAGGAGCCAGTACGACAGCTGCGTCTACTACAAGTTCCTGGCTAATGGGGACATTCTGATTCTGATGCTATATGTCGACGACATGCCGATTGCTTGCAAGTCAGCACGAGAAATTCAATCGTTGAAGCAGAAGCTGCATGCTGAGTTCGAAATGAAAGATCTTGGTCACGCGCAGAAGATCTTTGTGATGGAAATCAAGCGAGACAGAAAGCGAGACATGCTTTGGCTCTCTCAGGCAGTCTATATTCAGAAGGTTCTGGAGAAATTCAACATGATGGAATCTAAACCTGCTACAACCCCCCTAGGGCAACAGTTTAGATTGTCATCACAGCAGTGTCCTGACACCGAGGAGGAATACCAAAAATGCTTCGGGTGTCGTATGCTGGTGCGGTAGGATGCTTGATGTACGCCATGATCTGCACGAGATCAGATATCGCTCAGGCTGTGAGTGTTGTCAGCAGATACATTTGGAATCCGGGGAGACAGCACCGGGAAGCAGTCAAGTGGATTCTAAGATATCTGAGAGGAACTCCAGCGTCGGCTTAGTGTTCCAAAGGAGCAAGGATATCAGTGCTCTAAAGGGCTACGTTGATTCTGACTACACTGGCGACCTCGATAGGTGGAGATCTACTTTCGGATATACCTTTCTTCTAGGTGGAGGTCTCATCAGTTGGAAAGCCACTCATCAGGACATCGTGGTTGTATCTACGACAAAGACGGAGTACATTACTGCAGTAGAAGCAGCAAAGGAGGTCATATGGCTCAAAGGTCTCGCCAAAGAACTCAGGATCTCTCAGGAAGCGGTGAAGCTGCACTGTGACAGTCAAAGTGCAATCTGTCTGGCTAAAGACCCGGTCTATCACGCCAGGATAAAACACATTGATGTACGCTACCACAAGTTGAGGGAGTTCGTTGGCAGTGGAGACATACAGTTACTGAAGGTGCCTACGGAAGACAATGTTGCGGACATGCTGACCAAGCCACTGACAGGAGTCAAGTTCAAGCACTGCCTTGACTTGGCTCACATTCACGCATGCTGATTAGGGTCACTCCAGGGAGAGGGGGTAGTTCGTCGGAGGGAGAAGATCCAAGCTGCAGGTGGAGTTCGTTGTATGAGGCGTCAAGGTGGAGATTGTAGGATTGTGACACGTCATCGATCCATGGGATTCAGAAATTTCTGTTTTGGTGGAATCCTCCTTTGGAATATCTTTATGAGGAGAAATATGACAATCTCCTAATTAGGAGATCATCTTACTAATTTGATATTGGATCTTGATTCTATATATAGGAGCAGCTTTCAGCCGGATTAAATCAAGAAATTAAGAGAGAATCGTCATCACCGAAGCCAAGAGATAGAGCGGCGAAATCATTCAGGCGGCCTACATCCCCTCTTCTTGACCTCAGGCGGAGCAGCGGCGGCAGGCCGCGATTCCAGCAGCGGTTACAGGTGCTTTTCGTGCGGCTTGGCTGTGCGAAAGAGGAGCAGCGGCGAGAGCAGTTCCAGGCGGTTGTCGGCGCCGATCAGAGGCCTTTTTGGCGCTCCAGTTGAGATCCAGGCGGATCTGCAATCAGGCAGCGACGTTCTCAGGTGGAGGTTCCAGGGAAAAGGAGGCGGCACCGGCGTGTGGCAGGAAGGCGACGAACTTGGTTCGCGCGATATCGCCCGACGACACCATTATCGCTCGGCGATAGCTTTTTAGTTTTCCTTTTTTTAGGTTTTCTCTTTGTGGCTCGACCGTGTATCGGTCTCTGTGTAACATCTCTGTAACTTCTTTATCATTAGTGGATCTTTACCGGCGCGCTCTCCCCGTGGACGTAGAAGCTCCTCTCCGAACCACGTAAAATTGGTTTGTCGTCAGTGTGTGCTTGAAATCTCGTTCTGTTTATTATTTTGCGCTAGTTCTTGTGCTCGACTATATGCCGTTGCGCTGCCGCGAACTCGATCCGATTGCATCACACTTGCAAGTATCCGTGTTTCACAGCTTACCGTTCTAAACATCAATGTTTATATATAAAAAAGAAAATATAACTCAGGTCGGCCAAATTGTTCAAGTTTTCATAACTGCTTGGTATTGCTTAACCTTTAATTCAAGGGGCAATTCAATCACCTATCTACTTCGACCATCCCTACTCAAGTCTGGGATAATTTCAATCACTCCCTTAGCAAGATATCTATTCTTCATTGTCTACCTCTTCATACTTACCTACTTCATTGCAACCCTCCTTCATTCCAAGTTATAACAGTACCACTATCTTTGAAGCTTGTCTCGGACAAGAACTCTATGTCCACATCCGCCTTCTCCCTTGCCTTAAAACAAATATTCAAAATGCACATAACTACATGGAAGATCTCGCTGACAAGCGCAAAGATTATACCTCCAATGAAGGTAATTGAGTCTTTGCCTACAATTGCACCAATGCCAATTATTTTTTCTCCGATCTTCCACAAAACTTTGTTGATTAATTATGGGCCATTTGCAAATTTTTCACTTGTAGATGCCGCCTCCTACATATTTCGTATTCGAGATGGCTCTCACATTCTCTTGGTATTTGTGCCTCAGTGCTTACATCATGCCATACCCCTCTCCTGCCCCTCTGCTCAATGGACGTTCTCCTTCGCAAGGAGAAGAGAACTTCCTCTCAACAATGTTCTACACTTCTACCTGACTCTAACCTTGTGGACAACATTGTTCTTGAAGGGGTAAGGGATGATACAATCCCTCACTCCATCGCTCCTTATTCCATAAGGGTCCTTAAACTACCGAGATTACACTGCTGAATACCTGTTCATCGAGGTCAATGATAACGTGAATAACACACATGCTGTGATTGCTTAGAGTAGCGAATGACATGTTCCTTCATCTGAATGTCATATCGACATAGACTAAAGTATATTTTTGTAGAAGTTGAATTTCATGTCATTTCCTCCAATTTTTTTTGCTTTTAAATGTGCTTATAACTTGCATACTCACAACTTCATTAGGTTTGGTTGATTGTTATCATGTGCATCAGAATCACTATACTATGATACTGATTGATTGGAAAGTAGTACCCAATTGAGACGGCAAGCCTACTAAGACAAATTGGAGATGGCAAATGTTTATTAGAGATCTTTTTGGAGAAGCTGATTTTTCATGTCCTTTCCTCTCAAAGTAACTTGGGAGAGACCATGTTTCCCATAAAAAAACTATAAAATAGCCCCTGAGGCCCTGATTTACTCAGTTGAGAAGAAATTGCGGATGATTTAGCCATGTATCGTGTGCTTCTGGATGATCTTGATGCGGGTTGACGATGCAGATTCGTGGCGAAGCATGAGTTTTGGGCCAGTTCGGGGCCGATTAGCCACTTGTCATATTTAGCTTCTCTGAATCTGCGATTTGACTCCGCACATGCGTCCGGAATTTTATTTACATGTTTTTTCATATATTACTTCCGAATCATTATTTAGTGAGATCAGACACTTGACATTCTCGGCCAATCATAGTCGTCGATGTTAGGGTACCCTAATATTGTATTATTATAAATATGAGTAAGTGGGCATCCACCATCCTCATTGCTAACATTTGTTGAGTTCCTCTTCCCAGATTTTGGGGATTCACTTGCGGTGATAACTCCGTGAGGCCCTAGATGATGACTCCTAGGTAAACCCTTATATCCTTCTCAAAACTACAGTTTTCCCTTCCTCAAACGCCCCTAGAAAATACCTTCTTCCTCCTTCCCTCACAGGAAAATTGCCGCTGCTGTTCTAGACTTCTTTCTATCCCAGGAAAAGCTGTTGTTTGCTTCCAGAAAAGGCTCACTGACCGCTGCCTTACTTTTCCTCCAAAAAATCCCACGCTCTCTTCCCAGCAAATCCATGTCCCAACCAACAAATCCTCCTAGAAATCCACTCCTAAAACTTTGCTGGAAGTCCTGTTCCCTCCCGTAATTTACACCCACTCCCTCCACTGTCTACAACCAACTCATTTGCAGTTTCTGGAACCAGCCTCCTCTCCTCCACCTCAACTTTCCCCACAAAAGCTCTTCACATACCCCTTATACTGTCCCAGGAAGTCTCGATCCAGCTCTGACAAAACTTGGGAAATTCTTGTTTTCTCACTGGTCTTTTTGAAGAATATACAGCCTATTTATATATACATGATACAAAGAAGACAAATAAGCATTTAGAATCATTTTCCTATTCTGCTGCGCCTAAAAATTGCTATGCCTTAATTAGCTGTTCCTAAAATTGCTTATCTTAAATTAAAATAAATCAACCAATCATTCCGTAATAGCTATGCATTAATTAGCTATTCCTAAAATAGCTTATCCCAAATTAAAACCAAATCAAGCCTGATGTGGAATTAATTTTGATGAGGTTTCCCATGAAATTTCTAAGTCAAACCGAAAGACTCAGACCAAGGCCGCGCCCAACCGGATAAATCACGCGCGCGAGGCCGCACTTCCCCAACTCCCGGAAGCACTTGAAAAAAGGTCGAAATTGCACACGAGCACGTCTAGGCCGCGCAGGCACGCACGACCTGCGCACGGGAGCGCGCGGCCTGCACGCGCGCACTAGCACGCGGCCGCCCGCGGTCAGCCTAAGCCGCACCCTATGAGACCGCACGTTGTCGTACCCCCTGCGGCAGCGCCCCCCGCATGCGCAACCGGCTTTGCCGCCACCGCCTTCAGACACCCTCCCCGAGCCGCCCGTGGGGGCACTTCCGTCGTTTTGCTAAAATTGGTGATCCAGGTGACCGAAATGGAGCGACACCATTCATCAGCACAAATTCCGTCCTGACGCAATTACCGACGTATCCCTCCAGAAAACTATAAATTGTCCCCTATGCCTTCATTTGAAGACAACCAACTTCAGAGACAAGAGAGATCTGAGATTTTCCGGCTAGATCGTGGACTTAGGCTAATGGTGTAGCACACGAATCCTCCGCTTAGGAATTCGTTCTGCTACTCTTCTTGCGAAAAGACTCCGCGGACTTAGAGATTTTCCCTGCCAGAACGCTTCCATCAAGGTCTGTGGACGTAGCCAAATTTCCAGGCCGACATGCTTCCATCGATGTTCCGTGGACTTGACATTTTTCTAAGGCTGGAGCACTTCCATCGAGGCTCCGAGAACTTAGTTTCATTTCCTCATTTTTGTACTTGGCAATTGTAACAGAGAAGTTGTTTGTCGCCCTCCGAGATCAAATCTCAATCCCTATAAACTCAAAAGAACTAGTGGATTTTGGCTCGACACAGATACAATCACGTGGTTTTTCACCATTTTCGGGTTTTCCACGTCAAAAAAGCCTTTTGTCATTTATTGTTGTTTACTTTGACTATTGCGCGCTCGGTTCAATTCCGAGGTAAGGCGGTCCGATTTCTCCAGACCGGAAAAAGATCAGGTGACCCGCAACAGTTTGACACTGTGGGAAAGTGTTCTCAAAAGCTCTAACAAGTTTCAAAATCGCATCACCAGCCGCAATGATAAAATGGGGCGCGCACACCGCCAAACCCAACAACTTACGAGGAATCTAACAATCAAGCCTCTAACGACTTACCCGCCACTGATGCGCCGCGCCTCGAGAAGATAACCACCATGCTAACATCTTCGGGGATGGAACAAATACAACAGATAAAGGAGCGTCAGGCTCAGGCGCTCGCCCAACTAAGGGACTCAGGGACTTTCGAGTCCCCGGGGGCATATCTTACGACAACGGACCCGATATCATTCCCTTCAAATCACTGCTCGCTCGGCGGAGTAACCCATGCCACGTGCGACGCAGGGACCCAAGGGGAACCGGCTTTGGAGGCATCGCTCCTAACAAAGCACTTCTCCAGCACCGACAAGGGAGAAAGATGGAAAATAACCAGGACCCGACGTCCAAAGAAGGAAGCAGGCGCTTCAATGGAACCCTGTGAACCGGGGGCATCCATACGATCCGCACCTCGCTCTGCTCAATGCTTCTCGCGTGAAAGCTTCGCGCGTCAATCAAGACACCGCCAACTCGCCTGTAGGCGGTGCCACACTTCGGCAAGGAGCCACCGTCGCTGCATCCCTATCATCTGGGGAAGAACGTAGGCGCCAGATGGAGGAGTGTCATGCAAAAGCGCTCACCTTGTTAGGAGACTTGAGATCTCGTCGCGCCCCCAACACGGACATCACCCCAGGAGGTCAACCACCGTTGATCCCAAGTCAGATAGTGCCTGAAGACACTGCCCGCTCTACGGATCCCGTCGCGGACGAGTTGCTCGGCGTTAGTATCTCCACGCATCTCGCACTACTCGACGGGATTCCCGAGCACGTGTAGGAAAACTTCCGAAAGACGAAGGAGGCCGCCACTCATGCCGGCAGAGAACTCACTCACGAGGCAGTGCGATGCAGGATTAAGGAGGAGTATGGGCACGGGGGGCACCGATACACAGAATTACATCGCCCCGTTCACCACATCGCCCCGTTCACCACATCTCCCCTAGCTCCGCAGGTCCTCGTAAATCTCATTCGACCCGGAATCAAACCCTCTGACTTCGAGACGTTTGATGGGTCGGATGACCTTCTGGAGCACGTTAGACGCTTTGTAGACGTCATGCGCCTCTATAAAGCCCCAGATCCGCTCTTGTGTCAAGTGTTTCCGACAAATCTAAGAGCATCGGCTCACGCCTGGTTCCACTCCCTGAAGAAGGGGGAAATCAAGAACTTCGCAGAGGTAACGCTACTTTTTACAGATTAGTTTATTGCTAACCAGCATATCGTTCGAGACCCCTCACACCTCTCGGGGATCCGACAGGCCGAGGGAGAATCACTTAAGGACTTCTTTTGTCGCCTCACCACAGAGGCACAACGGGCTCCGGGAGCCAACCCCGAGCTCCTACGCTAAACTTTTCTCGGAGGACTCCAACAAGGACAATTCCACTCCATGATGATAAGCGAAACAGTGCGCAGCTACCGTGACCTCATCCACCGAGTCAGGGCTCAAATCACAGCGGACGAAGAGATCAAAGCACATCAGCTGCAATTCGAAGGGAACTCGAAGAGGAAGAGAAATCCGGAGCCACTCTAAGGTCCCAAGGGAAACAACGAGCGTCACGACTATCACCATCGGGACTGAGGAGCTCGTCTGCATCAAGACTACGCTCTCTTGAACACCACCCGAACCAATGTGCTCATCGCCACTTGAGACAACGGTGAGCTTCGCATACCCGAGCCGCTTGCACCGAAAAGAGGAAACCAGTCACAATATTGTGACTTCCATCAAGGATACGAATACAAGACTGAGGGCTTCAACCGGTTGAAGGACGAGTTTGAGCGCCTCATCCAATAAGGTCTCCTCGGAAGATTTGTGCAGAACTCCGCCCCGAACAAGCCCGCACCGCGGAGCGGCAATCTAGCTAAAGACAGAGCAGCAACCCGACATGGATAAGATAGGGGGCACGAGCAGGAGGCGCTCCCCCTAATAACGTGCGCAAATACCGCTCCTCGACTTTATGCATTTTTTCCTTTGACATTATAAGCCGCAAAGTGGAACTTACGCGCACACATGCGTTCCACCTTTCCCTAATATTGCAACTACTTTCTAACTTCCGTCAGCCATTCATGTCTCCCCAAAGCGAGACTCTGAGGTGAATACCACAAGCAAGCGATAAGAAACGTGGCGAATCTGTGAAGCAAAACATCTCGCCCCCGCATTGCAGAGCATTACGCTCCCACGTTGCAGGGCATCTCGCCCCCGCATTGCAGGACATCACGCTCCCATGCTGCAAGGCACCTCGCCCCTGCGTTGCAGGGCACCTCGCCCCCGCGTTGCAGGGCATCACGCTCCCACGCTGAAGTGCATATCGTCCCCGCGCTGCAGAGCTTCTCGCTCCCACGCTGCAGGGCATCTCGCTCCCACGCTGCAGGGCATCTCACTCCCACGCTGCAGGGCATCTCGCCCCCGCGTTGCAAGGCATCTCGCTCCCACGCTGCAGGGCATCTCGCTCCCACGCTGCAGGGCATCTCGCTCCCACGCTGCAGGGCATCTCGCTCCCACGCTGCAGGGCATCTCTCCCACGCTGCAGGGCATCTCGCTCCCACGCTGCAGGGCATCTCGCTCCCACGCTGCTGGGCATCTCACTCCCATGCTGCAGGGCATCTCGCCCCCGCTTTGCAGGGCATCACGCTCCCACGCTGCAGGACATCTCACCCCCGCGTTGTAGGACATCTCGCTTCCACGCTGCAGGGCATCTCACCCCCGCGTGCAAGGAATCATGCTCCCACACTGCAGGGTATCTCTCCCCCACGTTGCAGGGCATCTCGCTCTTATGTTGTAGAGCATCTCGCCCTCGCGTTGCAGGACATCTCGCCCCCGCGCTGCAGGGCATCTCGCTCCCACGCTACAGGGCCCCTCCCAGGCGAGATGGACAAAATTATTTCTGCACCTTTCAGGCAAGATGGACGAAAGTCCTTCTGCACCTTCTAGGCGAGATGGACAAAGGTTTGTCCGCACCTCCCAGACGAGGTGGATAAAGGTCCATCTGCATTTCACCCGGACGAAACCCGGTCCTCCTAAAGCACGAACGAACAAAAGTTCTTCGCCAACTCCACTCGGACGAACCCCGGTTCTCCTAAGGCACGAACAAAAGTTCTTCGCCGCCTACACTCTGACGAACACAGTTTCTCCTAAGGCCCGAACATAAATTCTTCGCCACCTCCACTCGGGCAAACCCCGGTTCTCCCAAGACACAAACAAAAGTTCTTCACCACCTCCACTCGGACAAACCCCAGTTCTCCTAAGGCACGAACAAAAGTACTTCGCCACCTCCACTCGGACGAATCCCGGTTCTCCTAAGGCACGAACAAAAGTTGTTCGCCACCTCCACTCGGACGAACCTCGGTTCTCCTAAGGCACAAAGAAAAGTTCTTCGCCACCTCCATGTGAACATGCTCTGATCCTCTTAAGACACGAAAAAAGGTTTTTCACCACCTCTACTGGTCAAACCCCTGTTTTCCTGAGGCACGAGCAAACAAGGGCTCCTTGCCACCAACTCCGAAGTAAACTCTGGTCCTCTCAAAACGCATGCGGACAAATATCTCTCACTAGCGACCTGTTCAAAATGTCAACACTCAAGTTAAGCGCTACTCTGCCAAAAGTGTACGCACAACAAAGCACAACCAGAACACAAAAGATCCGAAGAAGAGGGTCTTCGTTCATGCAAAGCAAACAGACAAAAAAGGGCACAACAAGATTATCCCTCAGCATCGACTTCAACATCGTTATTCAAGGCGTCCTTTGCGCCTAGATCACCACACTTCAGTAACCTCAGGGCAGTCGAAATCCCTTGCCAAAACCCAAGCGTTATGCAGCATTGCGGTCATGAATCCCAATCGCCATCACCGCAGGCGCTCGCATAACCTCGACGTCCTTCAGCTCTACGGTTACTTGATCCTTCCCTTCAGCTGCTCCACCTTCATCTGGACGGACTCGGGTCCTCTTGAAGAGCGATCGAACAAAGGTTCTTCACCATCGTCACACGCACGAACTCTGTTACTCCTCAGGCAAAATCGAGCAAGGTCACTTTGCCTCTCAAAGCGCGCACGAACCAAGGTCAGTCGCCACCTCCCGAAACAAACATACCTCTGAGTCCATCCGCACCGCCAAGGCAATGGGGGCAAGCGTACTCCCTCATCACGCCTAAGAAACAAGCTCTCGCCACCAACACCCGACGACAACCTCTAGCAATAGCGCATGACAAATGAGAAACAAAAAACACCAGATGCTCCCAGTCTTCCGCAACACATGTCACGACACCAAGTCACCACCACATGGACAACAGCGGGGAACGGTTCAACAACTGCCAAAATCCCTTGCATAATGACGACGGGATCTTCATCACGCAAGGTCGACACCCTAGGAAAGTTGTAAGCTCAACACGTCACGCAAAAACTCGCTCGACCAATCAAAGGAGGTGACAAAGACAATACACAGGTCAACAATGCCAAGTGTGCGTACGACATGGATGCAATTAAGTACTCTCCCATCGCCAACACTATCCTTCAAGACAGCACCCGCTCGGGTGACAGACGCCCCCTCATACTTCGCTTTAGGCGAAGCCCCCCGCTAAGTACAATTCAGAGCTTAACAACGCGCACGTCCCGCCACAACGGACCTACCTTCATAGCCGTCATCGCAGGGCCCACTCAGCCGCCCAACACCAATCCACTCTGAGGCCCCAAGACTCCCCGTGTTCTGCAGATGCAAGAGCCCCCATCGTTGCAACACCCCTAGGCACAGATGCCATCAATGGCCTCCGCCTCCAGAAGCTTCGTCCCCTCTCCCGATAAGAATAGACACCATTCCTCCACATCGTACCCAAAAATCCTCCACCAGCGCGAACTTTCCACGGCAACCGCGCAAGCCAGAGTGCTACAAGTATCGTGCAGCAAGCAAGGGCAAAGCATGGGAAGCCAACCGCGGGCACCGCCGCCTAGACATCCCTCGCGAAACCTTCAGCCCACGAAGCAGACACAAATGGTTCCAAGGCGTTAGCGCCCGCTCCAAAGCCTAATCAAGGGGACATTTCACACCGCAAACAAATCATCTTGTAGCGCGCCCATGATGGTATGATTTTGAGTCCATAACTCTGAGATGAAATGATCGAGCTTAAATATTTTCGCGCTCATCACTTCGCGGGTCATGACTCGCGAAAATTTGTGGGCATTTGATAAGGTTCCCCCTGAAATTTCTAAGTCAAACCAAAAAGACTAGGACCAAAGACGCGTAAGCCCAACCAAACAAGTCACGCGCGCGAAGCCGCGCTTCCCAAGGTCCCAAAAGCACCAGAGAAAAAGGTCGAACCTGCGCACATGCACGACTAGGCCGTGCAGGAGAGCACAACCTGCGCACGCGCAACCAGAGCGACCGCACCCCGCGCGGTGCGGCCGCCCGCGGCCAGCCCACGCGGTTGTAGCCAGGATGCGGGCACGCCCCCCGCGCGGCCATGCCGCGTGCCCCGTCGGCCCAACTGTCGCCGCCACCTCCGGACACCGCCGCCTCCGGGCACCCTGTCCGAGCCGCCCAGGGGCACTTCCGTCGTTTTGTTAAAATTGGTGATCCAGGTGACCGAAATGGAGTGACGTCATTCGCCAGCACAAATTCCGCCCTGACGCAATTACTGACGTACCCATCCAGAAAACTATAAATAGACTCTCAAACCTTCATTTGAAGATAAGCAACTTCAGAGGAAAGAGAGCTCTGAGGTTTTCCGGCGAGATCATGGACTTAGGTCGATCCTCCGCTTAGGAATTCGCTCCGCTCCTCTTCTTGCGAAAAGGCTTCGTGGACTTCGAGATTTTCGCAGCCGAAACACCTCCATCAAGGTTCCGTGGACTTAGCCAAATTTCCAGACCGGAACGCTTCCATCGAGATTTTGTGGACTTGACAATTTTCAAATGCCGGAGCGCTTCCATCGAGACTCCGAGGACTAGTTTCATTTTCTCATTTTTGTACTTGATAATTGTGACAGAGAAACGGTTTGTCGCCCTCCGAGATCAAATCTCAATCCATATAACTCAAAAGAACTAGTGTATTTTGGCTCGACACAGATCCAACCACGTGATTTTTCTCCCTTTCTGGATTTTCCACGTCAAAAAAGTCTCTTGTCATTTGCTGTTGTTTACTTTGACTGTTTGCGTGCCCGGTCCAATTCCGAGCTAAGGCGGTCCGATTTTTCCAGATCGGGGAAAGATCGGATGACCCGCAACAAATTTATCCCATAATATCTTCATTCCGTAATAGACTCCCAGTTGCTGAATTCCCAACAGAGCCAAAATGCAGCCCCCGGATCCAGCCTTACCACCTCCAACACTCTGATTCCAGCTATCATACAACATTCCTCTCTTCCACGGACAACCACCCACAAGTCACTGGATCTCCATTGTGTGACATAATCCCCCTATTCAATGAGTATTTTATTGTTGTATGAAATATTTTCTTCAGTATTTATTTATGGTCATGCGATTTCATTCTTGCTTGGATCTATATTATCGTGTTATTCTAGTGATTTGCAGGATCTATTCGCGGCGCACTATTTCTTTGACCCTTCACACAGAGAAAAGTCTAAGGCAGATCGCGTAAAAAAATACTTTTACTTGATTTAAATTATCTAAGTGCGATTTAGTTATTTTTTTGCTTAGTTTTATCTCTCCTCCATCAAGGTTTGCTTTGATGTTCATATAATGTTCTAGGGAAAAGAGAGTTTGCCTTTCCCAGCACTTCACTCTCGTTAAATGTGTGCATTACTTTATACAATATTTGAATGTTTGTGCATTATCCACAGCTAAGAAAACTATGAATTAAGTCAAACTTCTTGAAATAGAGTTTAATCAAAATGCATGTTGACTTTTAAGAACTTTTTTTTGAACAGTTTAACATCGGGAGTTAATTCCATCCCCCATCCCATGCAAGAATTAAAGAGAGACCAAGAGTTCGTTTGGCGCGGTGGTAGTGGCCTTAAACATGGTGGTTATGAACCATTGTCCGTGAACGTCCGACCTCACCCAAGTGACTTCATCCACTTTTTTTATGTTCAAAATTAGTTTTCTTTTCTTTGTATCGGTCGTAATTGTTGGCATACCAAACATGCATTCTATGACGGTGACCTTTTTTGTCCAAACTCACCGGAGAAAAAATGCCACGCCAAACCGGGCCTTAGTATCAGTGTTGATTATTTGTTGACCAAGTCTCTGTCTGGCACGACTTTTTTGCTCCAGTGAGTTTGGACAAAAATGCCATCATAGAATGTATGCTTGGCATAACAATAATTACGACGACCACCAAGAAAATAAAACTAGTTTTGAACAAAAAGTGGATGAAGTTCCTTAGGTGAGGTCGAGGGTTCACGAATATCGGTTCATAACCACCATGTTTATGACCGCCGCCGCTATGCCAGCCGGGGCTCGATTAAGATGGTTTGGACACGTGCAAAGGAGACCATTAGAGGCACCTGTTAGATGTTGTGAGAGTCTAGTCACTCGACATGTTAAACGAGGGAGGGGTGGACCAATAAAGACTTGGAATGAAACTATAAGGAAAGACATGATGTACTTAGACATTAGTGAGATTATGACACAAGATAGGGCACAATGGCGGCAAAGAATCCATATAGCCGACACCACTATAGTAGGATAAAGGCTTGAGTGTTGTTGTTATTATTGTTGTTTGTCTTTTCTTCCGTACCATTCTTTCAAATATTATATTTTTCTTCCTTGTGATTAATTGCAGATATGTTGATGATGGGAGACCCTTTTGGCAATTCATTGTCAGTTCCTCTACGGGTTGTTCAGATTCCCAATACTTTGAAGAACTTTATCAATACTACACTACTGACAAGGCAAGTGTCTTTGTGTGTGTGTGTGCATATATTTCATATTTCAGTCTTTTGATTACTGATTCGAGTTCTGGAAGCCGCCTCTTGCAAAAATGCAGGGTAAGATTTGCCTTCATTTCCCTCTTGTGATGGGCCGTTCGCTGGACCCTCGATGCACCGGGATGCTCTGAGCACCAGGCTGCCCTTTTTAGTCGTTTGGTCATGTTATTTTATTTTCGCTGACCCTTGTCTGCGTCAACTATTTATTTTTAGGCATGGCATCTCTGTGATCCTGATGCTGAAAAAGTATTCGAGGCTCTCAGGGGTGCTGGTGTAAAAGTAGCGGTTGTTTCAAATTTTGACACCAGATTACGACCTCTACTAAGGGCTCTCAAGTGCGATCACTGGTTTGATGCGGTTGCCGTGTCCGCCGAGGTAAGTGAGAATCTCAACCTCAGCCCGTGTTTAGCGAAATTTAATCATTTAGAGGACCCGGTCAGGCGGCTAAGCTTGTGGTCTTTGAATTTTAGTAAAAATGATTTCTTTTTTTAAAAAAGGAAACTATAATGTTTCTGAACAGGTAGCGGCGGAGAAACCAAACCCGACAATATTTCTGAGGGCGTGCGATTTACTGGGAGTGAAACCCGAAGACGCAGTGCACGTAGGGGATGATCGGAGGAACGACCTCTGGGGGGCCAGGGATGCCGGTTGCGATGCTTGGCTCTGGGGCAGTGATGTCCATTCTTTTAAAGAGGTTCTCCTCTCATGCTCCATAACAACTTGATCAACCAAGCCACTCTAGTCTCTAGTGTTCTTATGCTACTTTATATATGTATATATATTTTTGCAATTTATTTTACTTCATCTTATTTTTAACTTTTACATGGAGCTAATGTCCATGTCACCTGTGCAGGTTGCTGAGAGGATTGGCGTTAGGCTGTGAAGGAGGGATTCTATACATCTCTATACATATCGCGGAATCATTTGATGGATTGCGCGGGATCTCCTACCCCCGAACCCTGACCCCAATTTTACTGTAGAGCGCGCGTATAGCTTGCCGAATAGTTGTATATCATGTTCTATACTCGCATCTGTACACATGACTATGTTAAAATCTTGTGATATTTATGATCATCTTACTTATCTCCCCTATATACAATCTCGGTGTATTTTCACTGCAGCTTTCTTGATTGTAGGCCTTGTTTTGCCGCTGATGCCATTGTTGGCGTCTTAAAACTTGCGGGACACGCAATTCGTGAATCGGTCAAAATTAAATCGTCCTAGCTCGTGAGTGAATCGAGTGCGCATACCTCCGTTTGGAATACTGAACGTATATACAATCTCGGTGTTCGACGCACGGCTGCAAGATTCAAACTCTTGATTGATTATTACTATCATTGTTTAAGGCACTGCAAATGATTTTTCCACACTGATTCATACACCACTGTTTCCCACCACTGCTTCCTGGGCTTTACCAAACAGACCCTTAGTCTGTTTTGTTTGTGAGATCCGGTGTTGCGGAATTATTATACTCTTTAATGCATGGATACAGTCTGTATTTTTATCTTGTATTTTATTGAGGATTTAGTGCTTTTGAGAGCATAATCTCAATGAAATAAATTGATCCATGCATGGACTCTTTAATGCATGGATCACTCGTATAATTAAAATATCTACATCTTTTTACTATTGAGAAAGGATAAAGAGTCCCTTGGTTCAAAAATAAAGAATGAAACTTTTGAAGTATATCCCTCCTCGGCGTCTTGAAACCCTCGGACCGGTTTCTGAATAATGCGTTGCTTTTTTTCCCTCGACGACAGAAGAGGATGGGACGTTGACAGAGCGGGGAGAAGAAGAAGAAGATCGACTTGCTACGGGAAATAATCGAGGCTCAAATGAGCGTGAATTTCTCAATCAAAACTAATGTGTTAATATTCAATTTATTCGTCATGGGGGCATACGAGCAATGATTTGTGAATTAAGGCTATGTTTGGGAGTACGTTTTGATTCCATTTTGTTCTCAGCGGACCAGATGAGAGGTGTTTGAGAATATTGTCATTTAAAAATGGTCTGGTTTAAAACCTAATTTTTTCTCCGTTTTGAAAAGGTCAGAGAGACTTCCATTCTCCCTTTCAAAAGGGTAGTTTGAAATTTTTTAAAATTTTATTTAATTAATTTAACCTCTATAAAAAAATATAATTATATTCATATATTTGTAAAAAAATTACAAATATAATATTTAATTTTGTTTTTTAAAATTCAGAAAAAATTGGCCCGGAATAAATAAAATTCATACGAAGATAATTTTGAAAATAATTTAAACCGTCACTGAAACAGAGGTTTCACAAACAAAGCCTCATTTTTAAAATTACAGTTTTTAAAATACAGTTTAACATCTCTCTTTTGAACTTCAGCATTTTAAAACGACACTGGTATCCCAAACAGAATCTAAATGAATGTGCTTATTGTCGTGTGAAACTGATGGTTTTTTTAAAACTGAAACGGTAATGTGACGGTCTAAAATGTACACATGTAGAGAGTTGTTGGGGAATCACGCGACGCTCTTGTTAGAACGGGCTTACTCAACCGTCTTAGCCAGTGAGCGAACGAGCGTGCAACAATCAAAGATTAACTAGATGCTAGGACGAAGACTTGATGACGTGAAAAAACCGTAATTTGGGTAAAAAACCATGCGGTCGGTACGGTGCAGACCTAACTTCTAAATATATGAGAGTTTATTACAAAGCTTCTTGGAGGAGGGCGAGGGCGACAAACCGCGCCTTGTTACACTTAATGAGATGAGGGAAGAGTGAATATCAGGTGCCATTGACTGCTGTGCTGCTTCCACGATCTTCCGATGTGTGCTCGCTGGAGGTGCAGATGCTTCCTGGCCTCCGGAGTTGTCTTGACGTGTCGGCGACGACGACTCCACGTGTCTCGTTCTTGACTTAATTCTTCACCAACTTTCTCTTCAATTTGCGGCCTTGACGGAACCTTACGGAAGCGGTCTTGAGTGAGGATTCTGCAGAGAAAAGGAAGGAGGAAAAAAGAGTGAAGCGGAGTGAATCGGGAAAAGGACCCTTTTGAAATATAACTGAACATATTTTTAGATTTTGACGAGGGCAGTCCGGTAATTTTGCTTAGTAACTACCGGACCGGCCAATAGAATCGCTCGGAAATGATCGTGCAGATCGCCATTTTTGAGAAATGACGGTCTTGCCCCCCGGGCTTGAGGGAAGATCCGCTCGCGAAGAACGGCGACACGACAATGCGGGCGCGGGCGGCAGACCGCGGAGAGGGCGCCCGGGGGCGGGCGGACTCGGACGACACTCACAGGCGCCGGCCACCACGAGGGCGCTCGGATCCAGGCATCCTTGACCGACCCATGTGAGGGTCGGCCACAGGGAGGCCGCCTGAGATCGGGTGTCCTTAGCCGACCCACTGTGGGGCGAGCCGCGGCCGCCCGGGATCGAGCGGCCTTGGTCGGCCCCTTGCAGGGCCGGCCGCGGCGCGGCCGCCAGGATCCGGGGCGCCTTGGTCGGCCCTTGCGAGGGCCGGCCGCGGCGCGGCCGCCAGGATCCGGGGCGCCTTGGTCGGCCCTTGCGAGGGCCGACCGCCGGGAGGCTGCCCGGGGGGGGGGATCGGGCGGCCTTGGCCGGCTCTTTGTGGGGCTGGCCGTGGCAAGGCCGGCCGTGGTCGAGCGGTTTTGGCCGGCCCCTTGCAGGGCCGGTCGTGGTGAGGCCGCCCGGGATTGGGCGGCCTCAGCCGGCCTTCACGGAGGCTGGTCATGCCAGGACAGTCCACCCTGCGCTGTTAAAGGGGGCAGCTAATACTACCGGGCGGTCGCGGTTGGGCCGCGTGCGCGGTCCTTCGCACGGTAGTTACTTCACGGATCTGGTGTGTGGATCCCACGCACGGCGGTTACCCACGTAACTCCCATGACTACAACGGGCAGAGAGGACGATTTCGCTATGTGTAGCATGATTTTTTTCTATAAATTAGGGCTGTTCCCATCAAAACTATACAAGCACATCGACCCTTCATATTCTAGCATAAAAGAGCAACTCAATGCACCAGGGTCCTGGAAAGAGCCCTATCATAAGGGTGGAATGTGGCAAATTTTACATTTTTGCAAGAGAGTAGAGAGAGCTGCACAAATTTACCATGCAACAATGGCACCCATGGGCCCCACCGAATGCTTGCATTTGATTGGCCCAGACGAGTTTTTTATTTTTTATTTTACTTTGGCTTCTAGGACACAACCCTCCACCTCAAAGCCACTTGGGAAACATCTTTGCGCGCCACGCCCAAGACTCCCCCTTCGCGCCAAAAGAATAATATAATGAGGTTAGATAGTTAAGTAAGGTGATTGTTAATTTCTAGAATAAAAAATCAAAAAAAAAAAGAATAAAATAATGAGGTTAGATAGTTAGTAAGGTGATTGCCCAATTTGATTTTCGCGCTTTTTCTAATTTTCGCGCTTTTTCAATACGCTTTGTACATGCAATTTCTTCGAGCATATTGTCCATGTTATTTCGAAAAGGCGCAAAACCTGGGAGACGCCTTGTAAATAAGATGATCAACACTAAAGTTGTAGATCTCGTCGATATCTACAACTTTCGTGTTGAACACTTTTCCTGATATTGCATGTAAAAGGCGTATTTCGAAAAGGCGCGAAAAATTGTGAGATTTTGGGGTGCGACAAGTAAAATAGCGGATTGCGGTTAACAATCACCTTAAGTAATGCTACTGCATTGATTTGGCTGCGCTCATTTCAGTTTATCGTCCTCTTCCGGCAGCTGAACTTTGCAATCACCGTTCACCGATGATACTATAAGAACTCCTTTCCTCTGACCTCGGCCTTCTCTGCCCGCCGGCACAAGTGCTCGTCCATGGCGTTTGGGAGAGGGCTTGCGACGTCAGTCTCCGCTGCGGCGGCGGTGGCTATCTTGTCTTTCTTCGTTTTCCTACTTCGTAACCCCTCTAGTAAGCGAGAAACTAGCTCGGATCCTCCTCACGACTTGTTTTCTCGATACCTGAAACCGTCTATTGATCGCCCATGGAAATTCAGGAAATCACCTGGGCTGGGTTAGGGATTCTGCTGCTGATTTGGTGTTAAGGAATGCCACCATCTACACCAGCGACGCCTCCATTCCATTCGCCGAAGCAATGGCTGTGCGGAACGGGCGGATCCTTAGGGTCGGAAGTGATGCTTCTGTTCAGGTACTGTTGTATGCTTTCTACAATAATGCCTATCTGGATGTCAGCGTTTTTGTGTGTTTTTTATCATAGTCTTCTTCATCGACATATGCAATTGGTGGATTCAGGCTGATATCATAAAACCGAACATCTCAGTGAGATTCATGAATAAAATATTGTAGCACTGCAGATTCTATTCCTCTTTCTTCTTTCCTTATTAGTCTTGTAAAATTGTTTGCTGTGACCTGTGGCAAGTGCAGGATTTGATAGGTGAGAGGACTCGCGAGATGAATCTTGAAGGGAAGGTAGTCCTACCTGGATTTATAGATTCCCACGTCCATCTGATTTTTGGTGGTTTGCAGGTATTATCACATACCTGTTTATCTTTTGTGGCTTAAGATTTTCAATGCAGACCTTTTTTTCCTCCTTTTGACATCCATCTAATGACTTTTTCTCATCTTCATATTGCTATCAACCTCTAATCCTAGAAATTTAAGGATATATGCATCTTAGGAGATCCTTTCGTAAAGCGGTTTGCATGCTATATTGTTCATAGACTATCAAAAATGAACATGCTGAATCTTGAGGTAGAGAGTGTAGATTTCAAGTGATCAGAAAATCCCAGTTACATTCCGTCGGGGCTTGAACTGGCAAGGTCATCCCTTGCATACTCCAAGCACATTGTCTGGAATGGTTTAACCACATACAAAAATTTTCTACGACAAGCCTATCATTGGCATGAAGACTCTCAAAAAGCCTCTTATTGTCAAAGTTAGTGTTATCGTGCTCCTCTTATTAGTTCTCCCCCTCAGTTAACCATTCCTTATGGAATATTATAGGGCCTCAATATTTTTGTCGTGGTAGATATGCCCATATTCTTGTTGACAGAACCACCTTAATGTGACTAGAATCAAGCACATAAAACGTGAAATTGAAACGACATAATACAATGTTGTTTGATCAACAGAGTATCAATCTACGTCTACCGGGCAATTGGAGAAATTTCTTTATCTCTCAGTGACGAAAAACACATAAAAGAGTTAACCAAGAACTTAGCAACATGAATCCTAATTCTACAAGATTTCCAATGAGATGCCTCCTTCCTCTTCCTTGAAAAAATACCTTACAGATTGAAAATCACCCTTTGTGTCCTCTCCCATTGCTAGCATAACAAGAAGATAAACTCATCCTTTTTTGCAAACGAAAATGACGCTTGATATCAAGAAAAATTGTACAAAGTCTCTTGACCGCCGCAACCTAGTGATGCTTAAGTATTGTAATTTCTCTAACTAGTCCAATAAGTGAACAAGTTCGGTTCAGGTTGTACTAAGCCAACATTCTTATCACATTTGCTTGATTTCATCATGGAGGTGCAACCTTTTTCTAGAAGTTTCCCTTCTGTAAATAACTTTTTTATTCAATAGTGGAGAGTATTGAGAAGGTGATATTTATAATGATACAAAATGAAATGTACTACAACAATGAATTTTGGTATCCAAACGCGCATTGAGGGCTTCCATCTTCGTATTTTGGTTGTTGAGCATAGCTTGGAGGAGTTCAACAACCTGAATGAGCGACAGACCACCTTCGTCCATGGAGGAGGGTTGCTGGACAGTAGCGGAAGGCGAGGGAAGCAGGCCTGCGTACAAGCTGGGCGACAGTGGGATTGCAGTTGAACAGAGCGGCGAGCGGGGTGGCGCGCGGTAGGTGACGAAGTAGTAGTCGTTGATGTTCGGCTCTAATACTAAGTTGTTATGAGCTCCAGATTGAGATCTAGTGAAGGGTCTTGAGAGGGGAAGATCACACAATGGATTGGCTTGTCCTTTCGTTGAGCCGAAGGTGCTGGCTCGAGGTGAGGGGAATACCAGTAGGAGAGGAGAAGAACCGCCGAAAATGGAAGTGGAGGGGGAGAGGCGTGGTGAGCGTGGAGCAGGGGTCTGTCGTCTAGGGCATTCAGACGGGAGTTGGATAGGGGAAAGCGGGATTTAGAGAGAGAGAGAGATCTGGGGAATTATACTTTGCATAAACAATATGGCCCAACCGAGCAGGCCACACACACACATGCGCATACACACACAAATAATAATGCCTTTATTTTCTCTGCAATCTGAGTTCCATTGTATGTTTTTTGTCATTTTCTTAGATTGCTGTAAGTTGCGATTATAATTGATCAGATGTAGAAAAAGATAACCATATGGAATCGGGGAGAAACTTCAGTTGCCCTTGTTGAACATCTTAACCTTCTCCATCAACATATTGTTTCTATGATGAAATTGTTCAACAATTCAACAAAGAACAACCTATCATTCAAGAGAATGACGATCTTAATCACAGGTGTTATACTGTAATCAATATGAAGCTATGAATTCTAGTGGTGAAACTATTCTCTTGAAAGACAAAAAGAATGGAGTCTATCCCTCGTGGTTAGAAACTCGACAAAGAACAACCTATCATTCAACAAATCATAGATTTAATCATATGGATGTGCTATCGGTGCAGAAACGTTAGATTTATGGATCTATTAAATCATGGTTTGCTGTAGTTTGTACGGTTATACCTCCCATGAGTTTTTTTTTTCTATTTGAAGTTGACTCATCATGCACTCACATGCTGGAATGCTCATCTATGACAAGGCAATCAAAATGTCTCTTGGAGTTCATTCAAGCCAATACTTTGTAAGAGTTCTATCAATAGGTTTTGAGGAAGGTTTATGAAGAAGATGACATAGATTCAGATCCTGGTAAGGACAATCGGTTCAAAAATTTACATTTGAGTTTAGGAGAGAAGACACTTGCATATCTCTGGAAAAGTGTACAACATTAATGAACTATTTCTCATATTTGCAATAATCGATTTCTAAGGAGATCTGTTTGTTCTCTATCAGCAACATAGCCTAGGTTGTTCAGTAATAGCTCTATAACGGAATAGTAATCCATGGTGAAGTATATCTACCAACTTAGTAAGCAACTCAATGAATTTTTGAACAACTTGTTCTAATGATGTTCGTGTTCTAATGCCTTTGCAACTTTCTTTTTAATAGGATTAAGATTTAATAGTGCTGTTGTGATGTTTTGGCAGTGCTCCGAACAGTGTTTTTACATGATTTATTATTTAAAATTTCATTTTGTAACTAAACTTCTATTTTTTTTGTACATTTATAATATAAAGTTTGCTTTCCATTCCCTACTTAAGGCTAACTGAACTTCCTGTTGAAATCAGATAGGTCATCTGAAACTTCGTGGGACCAAAAGCAAAGAAGATTTTGTGATGAAGATTGAAGCAGCTGTGAAAGGTTAGTAACTTTACCTAATTTTTGATCTTTAGATGAAAATAATACATTGCCATCTAGTCATTTTCCTATGTTGCAAAAAAATATGGATTTTAAGGTAAGTTTAAAATTTTGCTTGATATTGCTTTTTTTTTCTATTTACACTTCAAAAGGTTAGCATATTAAAAATTTTATAGGCTTGATTTTGTGGCTTTTACCCATTGTTCAGTTCAAGTAAAAATGCTAAATCAAACTTCGAGGTGTTTGGGTGCTCAACTGTTGAAAAAGCCATTGATTTGAAACTAACATTTTAATACAAAATCCTGTAGTTGCCTTCATAAGCATGCAATCCACAAAGACTGCCTTTTGATCCCATTCACCTGGTCATCGACTTTTAAATGTTGCATCTACTCTGTCACAAATCACCGGTGTCCTCAGATCGCTGTGTCTTCCCAATTGCAAATTGTCTAGTGTATTCACCTTCTATGTCTATGCTTTCCAACCGCTGACTATCCACGTCATTCAATCTTTACATCTTCCAGTTTTTGCGTTTTCTTATTCACAGTTTTTACCCCCAGCCCCCAGGGCATATACAACTTTGTTCTTCTTAGTTATATGATTACTTCCTTTTGTTGATCTGGTTGAAGTCTTGAATTTCTTCCTTCCACTTTTGTTGTCACAAATTGTTCCCTACGTCCTTTCCCTCCTCACACCAATAGCTCGCATACCAATTTTCCTCTTGTCCATCAAGAGTCTACACAACAATGTTCCTCTCCTTCATTGAGAGCCTGCACCACAACCTCTCTCTCCTCCATCAAGAGCTTGGACCACATCCGTTTTCTTTTTCATGTAAGCCTGTACTTTAGCTCTCTTCTCCTCTGTCAAGTTTCACTCCTACCTTGTAGCCTTTGGGTTTGTGCTATCCTCGACACTACCACAGTTTCACATATGTATAACCTGTAATTTGTTGAGATCAAAAAAGCATAAGGAGACAGCTATACGTAGACCATTTAGCTTGACATTCTGGCTGCTATTCGCAGACCTCACGAGAAGAGTTTCGACATTCTCAAGGAAGAAAACAGTGACGAGTATTTGTCAGTTGGGTAAGTAGCCCTTGTAACTCGCTAGTATGGGCGAGTGACCCATGTAACTCGCTAGCATGGGCGGATTAACCCTTGTAACTTGCCAGTGTGGGCGAGTAGCCTTTGTAACTCGCCAGTGTGGGCGAGCAGCCCCTGTAACTCGCCAGTATGGGCGGGTATCCAAAGACAGCCAGAGGGAGGGTCCTCACAACATTTGCTATAGGCGAGTAGCACCTCCTAGTCTCCATATGGGCGAGATTTCTCCTTAAGTCGCATGACACGTATATCGCAGGGGTAGGGTACTATCGCATACATACCCCCTGCATTTGTCTAGAAATAGGAGCTTAGGGGTACCAGGTTTGACATGTTGAGATCCCCCAAGTTTCATACTCGCCAAGTCTGTGCCTTTCTCATACCTCGCTCAGCCTTTTCGTTGCAAGGGGAAGTTTTTCATAACTTCCGGGTACGTAGTGAGACCTCCTTGCTGAAGCACCTATGGTGTTCTTGTAAACATCTCTCTCTTGCTCTAGCCATCCAAATTATGGCGTTCGACCGCCGGATCAGTAACCTTATACTTCACCTAGGTTTGAAAATTTGGAGTTAGGATTTTCCTGGCTTCAACAACATCGACATTCTTAAACAACATACCTGTACCAAATAGAGCCTCATCTCTTTGTTATTTTCTAGAATAATATTGAAATGATTAATCACACAATTTTGAACTGTAGAAAAGATAATAGCTTGCATATATATTTTAGCTCTTTGTCTGGATTTATTGTTTTATAATGTACATTCTAATGTTTTTTTTTCTTGTGAATACATTGGCAACAGATAAAATTCCTGGTGAGTGGGTTTTTGGTGGAGGTTGGAACAATGATATTTGGGGTGGTGAATTACCTGCTGCTTCATGGATAGATGATATTACACGTGACAACCCGGTACACACATGATGTTATTCTATTGATTAGTTGTAGTCATCTTGTTTTTTTTTTAATGATGGCGCTCATGGATTAATGTCTAGGTTTGCCTAACACGCATGGATGGTCATATGAGTTTGATCAACTCTCTTGCCCTAAAGATTGCTGGAATTACTAACTCAAGTTTGGATCCCTTTGGTGGGAAAATATATAAAACAATTAATGGAGGTAATTTTTTTGATTACTGTTGAAGGATTCTGCATAAAGGCCAAAAAGTTACATAATGGTAACCACCCGGGTTGTTCTCTGTGACGGATCGGCGGTTACACAATGGTAACCGCTCGGGGATGTTCCCTGTGAAGAGCCAAGCGGTTACACAATGGTAACCGCACGGTGTTGGTCCCTGAGTATAGTCTGGGCGGTTACCTATTGTGTAACCACCCAATATATTTAGTCCCACATTATTGTTTATATTTTCTCTTTCCTCTCCTCTATGTAAGGAGGGGTGCAACCTTGTAATAATCAGATTTCAAGAGAATAAAAATTCTTATTTTATTTTTATTTCGCGTTTCTTATATGGCATAATAGCCAAGTTACACCGCGCGGATTGTTCTTTGAAACTGCCTGAACTGCTCTACGCGGACATCTCCTCTGAGACCGCCCAGGTTCCCGATCTCTTCTCTCTGTCGATCTCTGCGTGAGCATCTCTTCTGAGACCGCCCAGTCTCCGCTTCTTTGCGCGAACATCTCTTTTGAGACCGTCCAGTCTCCTGTTGTGCCCTCTTTTTCCTGTCTCTCTAGTGCAATCACCCAGACTATGTGTTGTATCTATTCAGCGCGACTTCCATATTGAAACCACCCAAACTGCTCTCTCTTCTTACCTTGGGAGGTCATGAGCAACTCACCATTCAACCCACACCTGCGGCCTCTTCCCTTGCCCCGACTTCCCCCTCTAAAGTTCGGGATGATCTCTGGGTTACTATTATCTCCCTCACTCCGTGGTGATGGTCAGGTTTAGTCGTGACTTCTCAATTCTATGGAAACTGAACCATACTGGATGACCATGTATCATGAGACTGCTAAAGCCATGTGAGACAAGCTTTAGTCACTTTACTATGATCAGACCTCCTTTGTTGCCACGTCCAAGAATATCGTTAAGGCATGGCTTAGACACTAGCCCCCTTCTTGGACCTTGCTGTTCAGCTCGAATAAAAGGAGGTTGTGGGCATTGCCCTCATGATGGCACAACTACCTCCCCATCTTCACAGTGTCCGGGCGACCATCCTCTCCTCTTCTATTGTTCCATCTCTTTTTGACATATGCTCCATGATCCTGAAAGTCACTCCACCTCATGAAGCCGTGATGCCTCTTGGACGCATTCTACCATGGTTTCTCTTTGCTTATGACCGTGCACTCCGACACCTGTGGGCTTCTTTGCCGTCTGCCATTGATTTTTTTCTTGGATCTCGCTTGGATACCAACGCTTATCTCCCCGATCTCTTTGTTTGACCCAACGTGGGTTTCTTTGTTCTATTAGGTCGTGTCAAAATGGGTGTTGCTTCCGTTTCGTCGCCTAGTATGTTGATACCCCAAATGAGTGACTCTTAGAGAACTCATGACCACACTGACTCATTAAAGATTACCACTGTGCCTTTGGATGGAACAAATTACCTTGAATGGTCCCATGCTACTCAACATGTGATTCGCAACCATCAAATGTTCGGGTACATAGATGGGACAGTCATGTAGCCACCTATGGGTGATTCTTCTTGGAAGCGTTGAGATTTAGAAAACTGTTACGCGTGCGCATATTATTATTGTATTTCTTATTTTTAAATTGTATGCTTTAATTAAATGACATATGAGCCCTCCCTCCCTATTTAAGGAGGTGGCTTCGTAGTTGGTTTATGCTTTTATTTTTAGGCTTGTGATCTATCATTTGGAGAGGGGATTCTAGAAGGAACCAGCCTCCTGAAGTTGGGCACGAGCATATCTCGTGATTGCATCCAGTTATTTCGTTTAGTGCAAGTGTTTTCCTCTACCGGTAACATTGCTCCCACCTGCCTCCCTGCTTGCGCATCTTATCGCATGTCGTCGGGCTTCGCCGCTTCAGTTCTTTTCACCATCGACAATCCAGCCGTTGTCAACTTCCGATCGAGCCTCCGACGTCCGCTTCTGCCTTCTCCAATAGTAACGCACCATCCTACATCGCCTGAGTCCGCCAGCTCCCACTTTCGTCATCCAGATCGACCCCGCCCCCATCATTTCCGTCAGATCATGCCAGTGTTGGTCAGATCGAGCGTCAATTCGTCTCCCTCCCGCTCCTAAGTGCCGATCGATTCCTCCCCTGTGCCGATTCGTCTCTTGCCTGCTCCAGTGCTGAGACACCCCTTCCCAGTATTACAGAAATCAGCCGTCCGGCCGGGTCAGCGATATAAAGAAAACTAGAAAACAGTATTAAAACTAGTAGCAACATGTAATAAAAGTGTATACTAAGCAGATTTAAGACTTACAACGGAAGTAAAAGAAATAAACTAAGGATAACCACATACCTGATAATTGGATTCATAGAGCCACTAAACAAGAATGAAATTGTAACAACTGAAAATCTGAACTATCATAATAAGTCTGATACAAGATATATAAAATATTAATGAGATACACTGTCCACAACTACAAGTACATGCTGAAATGAAGTAAACTGAATGGTAAAAGTACTACAAACTGACACCACCATGACGCTCATCCTAGACGTAGTTTCCCACCTGGGTCATCTGAAAAACATTGCCCACGAAGGGTCAGAGTAAAGAAAAACAATTCCCCTTAGTGACACTAAAATAGAGTTACATATGAATGCATGCATGTCTTTAAAACTAGTCTCGTGCACTGAAAACATTTTATGATATATGATATGCATGTTTTTCCTATACTTCCTGGTGAACACATTATAATTCTATATTCATGACTTTCCGTTCATTTACCCAAGTCCTGACGTTCACTAACTAGTGTACTGTCTCACGTCAAGCATGTACTTGAGTTCTAAGTGGCTTCTAGCCTACACGTTTACTGGAAAGGCTCTAGGCAGAGTAGCTCCTAATATGCAAAATCTGAAACTGACGACCCGAGACCATCTGACGAACTCAATTGTTCTAGTGTCACGCAGACACGGTCTGGAATCTACTAACTGTCTCAAAGGGGAGTCAACTCTCAAGACTGTAACTCATAGGATACCATATGCCCTATGAGGATGGTAGTGCGCCTCTACCAAACACAAAAAGACTGGTGTGCTACTGATCTTTTTGGTCTGACGCTACTCTGCATGGGATATCTTTTCTGGTGTACTACTGAGCGACCCTTGACTTTCTCGTAGTCGACTTGAAAGGATCTTTGCACCCTTAATTGGACAATCTCCAAACTTACGTGCACGTGTGAAGTTTCGTACTTAATTAACTGTTCATGACTTTACTAACGCGGTTATGGAAGAAGGCGTTATCATACGCGTTTCCACGATTATTTTCCTACCGCCACACTTTTCTATGCATGGTTATGATGTTTGTACGAAACCTACTCATGCGTATAAAATATAATTACTTGATATGTCTAATTAAAAGAAATTAGGATTTCCTTACTAGGGTGCTGCGACGCTCGTATACTCGGCGCGACGACATTTTCTCTTCCAAAAGTAATCCTACTGCTGGGGACCTTCAGAATGCTGCCCCGACCCCACCAAAGTCCTGCAAATTCAAAGCAGTCCTAATTATCGCATTTTCCCCATAGGGTTAACCTTTTGAAAAAATTCCAAAATGCTAGAGTCGTCCAAAATTAACGGCTAACATAGCGAACTACCTTCACGTGGGAGGGATTGAAGCTTCCAATGCGCCCAACTCCAAATTTCGCAGTGTAAACCGTGCTCCAAAACCTAATTAGGGCACAAGGATGAAAACCTAGGTTAAATTAGTTTCCAAAACGAAGGAAAACCAAACAAAATCGAGAAAAGGAAGAGAACGAACTCACCGCAACCAAAACGTTCAACTTCCACCGGTTAGGGTTGAATCCGACACTTCCACGGCTAAGGAAGGAAAAGGAATGCCCACCGATGCCAGCAGAGGAGGGAGGAGAAGTCGGAGATGGAATCCGGAGGGGAAACAGCCGCCGATTAGGGCTTGCGGGAGGCGCGGCTTCGTCGACGTCAAGAGTGCGGAACGGGAGTGTCTGGAGTCGGCCTGCGGTTTGTCTAAAGCCCGTGAGAAATGAGATTGCGGGATTTTAATACATAGTAGGATACGGTTTTTTTGATAACCGTATTAGGTGAGAGGGGGAACATTGCTATTGGCACCCCAATCAATTTCCTTATAAAATAACCTCATTCTCACTGCGCGCCACTAAACGAATGCGTCACGCACTATAATTAACGCACTTAACGAACTAACGGTCGCTATCATAAGGAAGGGTAACAGTATACCTTGACGTTGCGGTGCCTCGATCAAAAACCGTCGCGACTTGCCCCTACACATTTTAAATAATTTTTCACGTCAGATTTTCGGATGTTACAAATCTCCCCTCCTAACAAAAATTTTCGTCCTCGAAAATTGTAACCATACCTGAATCGAAGAGAAAAGAATAGTCTGCATTGCTCTTAAGTTCATCCTCTCGCTCCCAAGTATACTCTGGACGGCCACAGTTCATCCAAAGGACTTTGACCATGCGAATCTCTCTATTTCTGAGCTTCTGAATCCTTGAATCCATTATTCTGACTGGTCTAACCTCAATACTAAGATCTGTCTCAATTGGTGCTTTCTCGGTACTGATGATCTGACTAGGATCTCTGACTGCTCTCCTCAGATAGGAGACGTGGAATACATCATGTACACCACTCATTTCCTCAGGTAAGGCCAACCTGTAAGCAACCTCACCAACTCTTTCCAGCACCTCAAAAGGACCAACGAATCTGGGGCTCAGCTTTTTCATCCGCTTTATTCTAGAAACTCCTCTGACTGGTCTGACCTTCAAATAAACGTAGTCTCCAACACTGAACTCTACTGACCTGTGCTTCTGATCATGATACTTGGCCTGACGATCCTGAGCTGTCTTCATACGCTCCTGAATAAACTTGATCCTGTCAATGGTCTTATCAATCCATGACTCCCTGATATTAGATCTTTCCTCACTTTCAGCCCAACACAGCGGTGTCCGACAACGTCGACCATAGAGGACCTCAAACGGTGTCATCTCAATACTCGTCTGAAAACTGTTGTTGTAGGAGAACTCCACTAGTGTGACATATTTCTCCCACTTTCCTCCAAAGTCCAAAATGCACATCCGCAGCAGATCCTCCAAGTCCTATTTGTGCGCTCAGTCTGTCCATCTGTCTGGGGATGGAAAGCGGTGCTGAAATGTAACCTGGTACCCAACTGCTCTTGTACGTAACGTCACTCCCTGGAGGTAAACCTGCCATCTCGGTCTGAAACTATAGTCTTGGGAACACCGTGAAGTCGAACTATCTCGTCCACATATAACTGAGCTAATCTGGGACCCTGATCTGTCTTCTTAAGAGGAATAAAATGAGCGACCTTAGAAAGCCGATCAACTATAACCCACAAGGAGTCATTCTCACTCTGCGACCTCGGCAGACCATGGATGAAATCCATGGATATATCATCGAATGTCCACTCAGGAATGGGAAGTGGCTGCAACTTGCCTCCAGGCCTTTAGCAGTCGGCCTTAACCAACTTGCACGTCTCGCACTTCCCTACATAATCTGCAACATCACACTTCAAACCTGGCCACCAGACTAACTTCTTGAGATCTGCATATATCTTCGTGCTACCCGGGTGTATAGAATATCTGGAATTGTGTGCCTTAAATAGAATATCCTCGCGCAGGTGACTAACATCGGGGATACACACCCTGCCATCAAACAATAATAAATCATCCTGTATAGTGAATCCCTCCTTCTGGCCTGTCTGCACTGAGCTCCAAATCTCTGCCATTTTTGGATCCAACGGTAGAGCTGTCCTGATTCTATCCTTGATATCACAGGTAATCTCCATCCAACTCAAACTTGCAGAACCAAAACTACTACGTGACACAACGGTAATATCCAGTCTCTCTAGCTCTCGCACTAACTCCTCCTGCTGAGTGAGAAGGGCGAAACACGAACCTCTACGGCTAAGGGCATCAGCTACAACGTTCGCCTTTTCTGGATGATACTGAATGTCTACGTCGTAGTCTGATAGAAACTCTAACCATCTGCACTGCCTCAAATTGAGCTCTCGCTGATCAAAGATGTACTTGAGGCTCTTATGATCAGTGAAGATCTCACAACGCACTCTATAAAGATAATGCCTCCAAATCTTCAGAGCATGTATGACTGCTGCAAGCTCCAAGTCATGCACGGGATAGTTCCTCTCATGAACTTTAACTGTCTCGACGCATAGACTATGACTTTTCCATGCTGCATGAGAACACAGCCTAAACCCTGACCAGACGCATCGCTATAAATCTGAAACCCGTCAGGCCCTGAAGGTAAACTCAAAATCGGTGCTGTCATCAACCTATCCTTCAAGTCCTCAAACGCCAACTCACACTCCACCGTCCAATCCAAGCCCTTACCCTTCCTAGTGAGAGAAGTCAGTGGTAAGACTATCTTTGAAAAATCTCTGATGAATCTCCTGTAGTAGCTAGCAAGACCCAAAAAGCTGCGAACCTCTGAAACTGTCGTCGGCCTTGGCCAACCCTTAATGACCTCTATCTTCTTCGGATCAACACTAACCCCTTTCTGACTGATGATGTGGCCTAAGAATGCAATCTATGAAAGCCAAAACTCACACTTTGAAAACTTGACAAACAACTGATTCTTCCTGAGTGTGCTCAAAACAATTATGAGGTGTGCTGCATGATCTTCTGCACTCTTAGAAAACACCAAGATGTCATCTATAAAAACGATGACAAAACGATCCAAGTACTCCCGAAATACCCTGTTCATCAGGTCCATAAATACTGAAGGGGCATTGGTCAGCCCGAACGACATGACCACGAACTCAAAGTGTCCATATCTGGTGCTGAAAGCCGTCTTCTGAATATCCAAGTCACGAATCTTTAACTGGGGATAGCCTGACCTCAGATCTAACTTGGAGAAAGTGTTCGATCCCACCAACTGGTCAAACAAATCATCAATCCTGGGAATCAGGTATTTAATCTTTACTGTCAGCTTGTTCAACTCACGGTAGTATATGCACAGTCTCAGACTACTATCCTTCTTCTTCACAAAAAGCACTGGAGCACTTCATGGTGAAGTACTTGGGCGTATAAAACCCAAATCAAGCAACTCCTGCAACTGACTCTTCAACTCTGCTAGTTCCCTTGGAGCCATCCGATAGGGAGATTTGGCTACCGGTGTAGCCCCAGGCTGCAAGTCTATCGGGAACTCAATCTCTCTATCTGGAGGGGCACCAGGGAGCTCTTCCGGGAAAACATCGGGGAACTCCTGCACCACTGGTATCTCTGACAAGTCAGCCTTAGTCTCTGCATTCATTAGTACTACGAAGGTTTCACAACCCTTACTGATGCACCTTCTCGCTTGGACTGCAGATATGATCACCTTCACTACTCCCTTCAAGCCCTGAAAAGAAAACGCAGTCTGATTAGGGCCCTCAAACTGTATCTGCTTCGCCCTACAGTCAATCCTGGCGTTGACTGCCGAAAGCCAGTCCATTCCAAAAATCAGATCGAATCCTACAATAGGTAGCTGCAAAGCTTCCACGATAATTTCGGTGTCACCAAACTGCACCGGTACCCTGCACCTATCTCTGGTCTGCAGAAGGGATCCATTCGGTATCATAACATCCAGCGCTACAGTCTCTGGGAAGACTTCTAAATTCAACTTACGCACTAGAGATTCTGCGATAAACGAGTGCGAGACACCCGTATCAAATAAAATCTTGGAGGGTAAATCACGAATCATAAGGATGCCTACATGAATGATTTTCAAAAATAAAAGAGTGTCACTACGGAGGATTAAATAAACTTGTCAGACAAACTAAACACTTACCTGTCACTACATCCTCCTGATCCTTAGCCTCCTGCTGACCAAGCCCATAAGCTCTGGGATGCACCAATTCTCGACCCTGCTGTGGTCTTCCATCAGTAATCATCAAAGCTTTACCCTTGTCTGCTCTACTAGGACCACCAATCTCGTACTTCGACTGATTCGAACCACCTTCCTGACAGAAACGAGCTATGTGTCCAGGTTGACAGCACTTGTAACACACGCCCGTGCTGGCCAAACACTCTCCTGGATGGCGACGCTGACACTTGGGGCAAAGGGGGTAGTCCTTGCTCCTGTCACCAGATTGACCATTCTTCCTGGCATCAGGCTTCTGCTTCTTGTTCCAGTTCTTCCCCTGGTCATTCCTGCTCTGCTGCGACTGATGCGAATCCTGAGATCGCTTCGCACGGAAATTACTTCGCTTCTGAACCTTCTGTTGGTCAGCCTCCAACCTGCGAGCCGTATCCACTAAGATCATGTAATCAGCATTTACCATAGTCATCAGCGGCTGTCTCAACGAGTCACGTAAATCATCCACAAAACGGCTGCACTTCTCAGTCTGGTCTCCCTGCATCACGCCCGTATATCGAGCCAGATAGGTAAGCTCTCGCTCGTACTCAGCAACAGTCCTGTCCCCCTGGAAAAGCCTAAGATACCTCTCCTGGAGACCTCGTCGTGCAGAAGGAGGCACGAACCAACTCGCAAGGGTTCTAGAAAATTCGCCCCACGTAAACATGTCTGGCGTACGACCTGGCCAGAAGCATGGTCATATTATTTAAAAAGAAAACATATCACTTCCAAAAGATAAAAGAAATTCATAACCATATACCTGCGGGGTCATCTGCCCGGTACTTGTCGCACCAGACCTTAGCCTCACCTCGGAGGAGGAAAACTGCCAGAGGAACCTTCTTGTTCTCTGGGCACTTCAAAACATCCAGCAAGTCTCTGGTGTTAGCTACCCAATCATCTGTGTCCATCGGGGTCTCGTCCCCACTGTAGTTCGAAGGTTGTAGCTCTCTAAAGTTCCTCAGATAGCGCTCCAGGGTCATCTCCACGGGCGCTGGGGCAGGAGCTGGTGCAGGGGCTGGTGCAGGGGCTGGTACTTGTACTGGAACTGGAAACCCTGCAACCAGTACTCTCTGAAATTCCATCAAGGCAACAGTAACCGCCTTGGCAATCTGAGACGCTAAGTCAGTGCCCTCTGAAGCTGCTGGAACTGGTGGTACCTGTGGCACTGCAGCATCTCCCATAGTGTCGTTAGGAACAGGGTCCTAACGTGAAGATTCACCTGGTTCACTTACTCGAGTTGCCTGATAGAACATGAAAAGAAATCTGGTTATTTATCAAGCATCTTCTAAAACTAGCTTGACAGCTTTATTAGTACTCTTGCGAAAACTAAGGCTTATACGCAACTTAAAATACTCTACTAACAAGAGTTTACTCTTACACAATCCTATGGCTATGTGAAAACCTTCTAGGGTTCAGGGATCCTAAACCTCCCTCTGATACCAATTTGAGACACCCCTTCCCAGTATTACAGAAATCAGCCGTCTGGCCGGACCAGCAATATAAATAAAACTAGGAAACAGTATTAAAACTAGTAGCAGCAGGTAATAAAAGTGTATACTAAGCAGATTTAAGACTTACAACGGAAGTAAAAGAAATAAATTAAGGGTAACCACATACCTGATAATTGGATTCACAGAGTCACTAAACAAGAATGAAATGTAACAACTGAAAATCTGAACTATCATAATTAGTCTGATACAAGATATATAAAAATATTAATGAGATACACTGTCCACAACTACAAGTACATGCTGAAATGAAGTAAACTGAATTTTAAAAGTACTACAAACTGACACCACCATGACGCTCATCCTAGACGTAGTTTCCCACCTGTGTCACCTGAAAAACATTGCCCACGAAGGGTCAGAGTAAATAGAAACAATTCCCCTTAGTGACACTAAAATAGAGTTACATATGAATGCATGCATGTCTTTAAAACTAGTCTCGTGCACTAAAAACATTTTATGATATATGATATGCATGTTTTTCCTATACTTCCTGGTGAACACACCATAATTCTATATTCATGACTTTCCGTTCATTTACCCAAGTCCTGACGTTCACTAACTAGTGTACTGTCTCACGTCAAGCCTGTACTTGAGTTCTAAGTGGCTTCTAGCGTACACGTTTACTGGAAAGGCTCTAGACAGAGTAGCTCCTAACGCGCAAAATCTGAAACTGACGACCCGAGACCATCTGACGAACTCAATTGTTCTAGTGTCACGCGGACACGGTCTCGAATCTACTAACTGTCTCAAGGGGGAGTCAACTCTCAAGACTGTAACTTATAGAATACCATATGCCCTATGAGGATGGTAGTGCGCCTTTACCAAGCACAAAAAGACTGGTGTGCTACTGACCTTTTTGGTCTGACGCTACTCTGCATGAGATATCTTTTCTGGTGTACTACTGAGCGACCCTTGACTTTCTCGTAGTCGACTTGAAAGGATCTTTGCACCATTAATTGGACAATCTCCAAACTTACGTACACGTGTGAAGTTTCGTACTTAATTAACTGTTCATGACTTTACTAACGCGGTTATGGAAGAAGGCGTTATCATACGCGTTTCCACGATTATTTTCCTACCGCCACACTTTTCTATGCATGGTTATGATGTTTGTACGAAACCTACTCATGCGTATAAAATATAATTACTTTATATGTCTAATTAAAAGAAATTAGGATTTCCTTACTGGGGTGCTGCGACGCTCGTATACTCGGCGCGACGACATTTTCTCTTCCAAAAGTAATCCTACTGCTGGGGACCTTCAGAATGCTGCCCCGACCCCACAAAAGTCCTGCAAATTCAAAGCAGTCCTAATTATCGCATTTTTCCCATAGGGTTAACCTTTTGAAAAAATTCCAAAATGCTAGAGTCGTCCAAAATTAACGGCTAACATAGCGAACTACCTTCACGTGGGAGGGATTGAAGCTTCCAATGCGCCCAACTCCAAATTTCGCAGTGGAAACCGTGCTCCAAAACCTAATTAGGGCACAAGGATGAAAACCTAGGTTAAACTAGTTTCCAAAACGAAGAAAAACCAAGCAGAAATCGAGAAAAAGAAGAGAACGAACTCACCGCAACCAAAACGTTCAACTTCCACCGGTTATGGTTGAATCCGGCACTTCCACGGCTAAGGAAAAGGAATGCCCACCGATGCCAGCAGAGGAGGGAGGAGAAGTCGGAGATGGAATCCGGAGGGGAAACGGCCGCCGATTAGGGCTTGCTGGAGGCGCGGCTTCGTCGACGTCAAGAGTGCGGAACGGGAGTGTCGGGAGTCGGCCTGCGGTTTGTCTAAAGCCCGTGAGAAATGAGATTGCGGGATTTTAATACATAGTAGGATGCGGTTTTTTTTATAACCGTATTAGGTGAGAGGGGGGAACATTGCTATTGGCACCCTAATCAATTTACTTATAAAATAACCCCATTCTCACTGCGCGCCACTAAACGAACGCGTCACGCACTATAATTAACGCACTTAACGAACTAACGGTCGCTATCATAAGGAAGGGTAACAGTATACCTTGACGTTGCGGTGCCTCGATCAAAAACCGTCGCGACTTGCCCCTACACATTTTAAATAATTTTTCACGTCAGATTTTCGGATGTTACAAGTGCCAAGACGTTCCTTCCGTCAACTACCGATTGCGTCCAGTAGCCGCAATCAGCTCCCTTATCAGTAACGCCGATGGATTCATATGCCAAAGGGCCGGATGGAATCTCTTGTGGAAGTCCTCGAACACGCCCTCACCACCATCAACTCTCGTCTCGAGACCCAAGCCGAGCAATTCACTTCGATTATGGACATGCTCCACAACTTGCAACCCGTCCACAATTCCGGCCCTCCTGCTGCCTCTGCTTTGGGATCCCCTATCACATTGTCCCCCGAAAGAACCTGACCTGGCGATATTGCCTCCTCCACAACTCCTATGCCTCGACATTCTCACATTCAACGAGACTGACCCCCTCGATTGGATTGGCCGCGCCAAATAGAATTTTGACATTCACCAAACTCTTCAGAAATAGCAAGTCTCCACAGCTCTTATCTACATGGAAGGGTCCGCCCTCCATTGGGTCCGCGGGCTCCTCCAGTCCTCTCCCGGCCTCACCTGAACAACTCTCACGGAGTCCCTCATTCAATGGTATGATTACCGTTACTCCGGCTCCATGATCGAGCACCTTTGTGAAGTCCGTCAGACCGACTCCATTGACTCGTACGCTGATGCATTTATCGAGTTGGACATCCATGTTCCAGGTCTTCCACCTGACGATCACTTATCCTACTTCATGCACGACTTACAACCCCACATCCGAGCCCTCTTTCACATCCTGCAACCGTTAACTGTCCACCAAACCATGGACCTCTCCCTACTTGTGGAAGCCGACTTCCTGGCAATGTTTGGGGACCCTCCTTTCCCATCGCCTCCTTCCAAACCTCCCTACCAATCATATTCCTCCCCGTCTAAACCTCAACCACTATCACCTCCTCTACCTCAGCCTACCAGTTGTGGCCCACACAACAACTGCCTTATCCCTATTCACCACATGTCCAAACAAGAATACAATAACTTGCGGAGCAAGGGTCCGTGCTACCGTTGCAAGCAACTCTACTCGCCTAATCATAATTGTCCTGCCAAGTAGTTCCGGGCCCTCATCTGTGATGACTTGGATGATGAATTGGACGAGATCGGCATGGCTGACTTTGACACCCTTATGATCACAAATGTATCGTCGGATGGAGCTCTGGGCACCTCTGCGGCAGCCCACCCGCAGACACATCACTACTAGATGGCGGGCGGCAGTTCGACCTTAGTGTAAATGTTGATTTTTTGACGTGTGAGCATATTATTATTATTGTATTTCCTATTTTTAAATTGGATTAGTGTGTCACATCCGCATCCCACCGCTAGAAGTCTAGGTTTTGTGCACCCCCGTAGTCTACCCTACATCAGATAGATATTGGGAAACTCAAAAATCATCACAAAGAAGTCACTTCTAAAAGAGATGCATAGAAGTTCCCAAGGAAAAAAAGGGAATGTATGGAATGAGAAGGTCAGTAGTCATCCTGGAGAGCTGAGAATTCACTTCCACTGATTATGCATGGGGGTATCTAAGAATGAAGATCAATGGTTGGGCCAAGGGGAGTTTGTGAAAGAACTCAAGAAGTAGAAAGAGGGAATGAACTGCTGATGTATTTCAAATTCCACGGATTAATTTTAAAAGATAAAATTTGAGATCAATATTAAACTAAGTCGCGCTAGCGGAATTTTCACGAGCGATAACGGTCGATAACATGCCTCAGTTTCATAAATACGCATATGAGCCTAACAAACGAGCGAATTTAACAATATAAATTAATTTTTTCACAGGCCAATTTGAAAAGAAGTAGAACACAAACGTTTAATAGCACCTCTAAAGTCGCTAATAACCGCCATGTTATAGTAGCATCCCATAAAATTATATTGTCACACAATGCGGCTATTAGCACTCCATCAAAAAAACAAAAAATTTCTTTCTTTAAAATTCTGAATATGCTCCTATCTTGTTAGAGTTATTATTGTTATTGTATTTTAATGTTTTTGAGCTTAGTCCCACACCGCCTATCGGTGTTGGGTGTCCTGTTGTAATCCTATTTAAAGCCCCTATGTGGATGAATGTATTACACCAAGTTTTTCTTTTCCATCTCTATCTACATGGTATCAGAGCAGGTTCTAAAACCTAATTAAATTTTTTTTCCTCTTCCGCCACTGTTTCCCCCCTCCCGTCCCGACCTAAATATTTTTTTCCCGATCTGCTTCTCGGTTCGACTCCGCCGCAAGCTGCTGGCCGTGCTTCGTTCCGTGCTTCCGCTCCCGCTCCCGCCGACATGATCGACCGGTGACTCCATCGACGGGAGCGGTCCTTCCCCCCGCCTGCTCCGACGATCTCATCGTCTGCTTCTCCCGACGTCTTCATCGACTGCATTCGCATGTGCGTCATCGACGCCTCTGCTTCCTGTGCGTCATCGACGACTCTGCTTCTCCAGTCGACGATCCCGTCGGCTCCCCTCTGCTTCTGCCTATGTCATCGACCCTTCGTGCGGCTTCGTCGTCTTCTCCCGACAGCGTTTCTTCCGTCGTGGTTCTCTCCCGACGGCTTTGCCCCTCTGCGCTCCGACACCGACGCCTGGTTCTATGCGCTATCGTGCTGCTTCTCCGCGCTGCTCCTCTGCGCCACTCCTCTGCTGCTGTCGCGCCACTCAGCTCTCTATGTCATGCTGCTGCTTCTTCTTCCTCAACGTCGGCAGGCCTATGCCGCTGTTGCTCTGCGTGCGCTGCTTCCTCTCCGGCCCGGTTTAAGTTTTAATGTTGTTTTTTAAGTTGTTATTGTTGTAGTGTGTTGTGTTAGTTTGCTTCGTGTGCGATTTCGGCTCCTTTTCCACGTGATCTGGATTCATGTACCCGACGAGGGTCCCACACGTGCACGTGGTCTACGTGAGGGGGAGTGTACGTCACGGCTTCCAGGCATAGTCTATGTATTCTTGCACGTATTCCACGTGAGGGGGAGTGTTTGTGATAACAGCGACTTGGATGCCTCTTTCCCGACTCCTGCCTTAGTCACACATGGCCCCCAGGTCGATTTCGTATGTTGTTTGTCTCCTCATCGTTTTCTCTGGATTTGGTAGGGTTGGTTTGGTCTTTCGTGGTTGACCTAGTTTCCGCTCCGAATGTATCCAGCGTGGTCATGGTTTTGTGGACCAACGTCGTGTGACTTTTGCCCGGTTGAAGTATCCCCGATGACACGCAGTTGGGCATCGGTAGCGGCTGTTTTGTCCCACGTTGCCACCGTATTTTACCTTCCTTTTTTATGCTATGTTCAAGCTGTAGGGTCCCCCTTCAGCTTGAGGGGGAGTGTTAGAGTTATTATTGTTATTGTATTTTAATGTTATTGAGTTTAGTCCCACACCGCCTATCGGTGTTGGGTGTCCTGCTGTAATCCTATTTAAAGCCCCATATGTGGATGAATGTATTACACCAAATCTTTCTTTTCCATCTTTTTCTACATATCTGAACGAAGTAGAATATATAGGGAAGATGTACTCAAATTTTATCTCACTACCTTGATAATATAAAAAAATTTGTATTTGTGCTATTGTGTGATGTACATACATTCGTATCAATACATAAATAGTTGCAATTATTTTTTGGGCCGGAGCAAAATGTCAGAAAGAGATGTTATTTGTAAATGATATTCTTCAGGCCTTATCAGTTATGAGATTTGCTGATAAGAACCCATTAGATATCTGAAGGGATGAAACTGGTAAAGAATTCTGATATCTGGATGGTATCATTTGTAAAGTGATTTTATGCAAAACAAAATCATGCTACTACTTCTCTAACTGCTCTTTTGGCACCCATTCTATACTCATTTTCATCCTCTCTCTTCTTAAAGTTCGACAAATTCTCTCAAAATTTCAGCGACAAATTTGATTGCCGGCAAAAAATCGCTTTAGAGTATCATCTTCCATTACCATACTCATTAAGAGCTCCTTCCCCAATTAACATGGAGTTCTTGGCTTATTTACTCATTGAAGCCACAAAGGGGGAGAATGTCGATCAATCTGACACAGTGGGAGGAGGCGTCGGAAAAGTCGGAGGAGGCATCGGAAAATCCGGAGGAGGCGTCGAAAAAGCCGGAGGAGGCGTCGAAAAAGCCGGAGGAGGCGTCAGAAAAGTCGGAGGAGGCGTCGAAAAAGTCAGAGGAGGCCTCAAAACGCCTAAGAATCCCTCTAAATACCTGGAAAAGGCCTCAAAAGCATTTTGTAGGGTGGCGATGGCGACGTGAAGCAGGAATCGCGAGCGGCGGTTTCGGGAGCGAGGAAAGAGGGGGATTCACGATTCAGGGCTGAAGGGTTTTGATTATTTTTAGGGTGCTATTAGCAACGTTGGTTTTGAAGGGAGAATAAAAAAAGGAATTTTGATTACTTTTGGGGGTGCTAGTAGCCTATCATAGGGTGCTATTAACATTGCTCAAAATTAATGACAGAAGCAAACACGATAATTAGGGGCAAGCTCCAAATTTTTAAAGATCAAATATATATTTAAGTGTTAAATTAAACTAACAAGAGCAATGAGAGGAGTGGGTTACCCTTATGTTCATAAATGCAGTCGGGATCCTCTTGGGTGAACGAGCTTTAGGTTGCAGGTGACTGGTGATGGAAGGGGGGGGGACTGATTGCTGGTGGTGAATTGTTGGACGGTGGAGGAGAAAGTGACCGGAGGTCCAACGACGGGCAAGAAATAGTTCCTGAGCGCTAGAGTTGACGGACTGTACCACAGTTAACACTGGCGAGGTTGTCGGAGGTAGGATGTTACCGAGCTGCAGCCGGAGGAGCCGACATGGCAAGTGTACACGCGAAGACGACAGACTCCGGTTGAAACGCACGGCTCGGAGGAGGATGCTCGCGGCGCACACGAGCCGGAGGGCGATACTCGGAGCTCGAACGAACCGGACCCGCACCACTCCAGATGATATTTTTATTCAGTTTTTATTTTCAGTATTTTAATTATTGTATTGGACCCCTCACTATAAGAGAGGGTGTGGTTGGACTTATGGGCATCTTTGGATCAATTATCTAAGGAAGGGGGCTGATCCCTCTTATCTCTCTAATCCTAACCCTCTTCTTCCCTCTCCTCCTTTTAGGCCTGCGAGCGGTTTGGTTTGGGTCGGTTTGGACCCAAACCGAAACCGAGCCGACATGCCTCGGTTTTTGGCTTGTCCAAACCGACCCGAACCGAATCCAGTCGGTTCGGTTCAAAGTCGGTTCGGTTTTCAATCGGTTTTTTTCGGTTCGGTGTCGGTTTTTTTGTGAACAAACATATAATAGTTAATATTAAACCCATATTTTTTATTTGTTTTAATTTTTTTTTTGCCCATGTAGGAATTAGGATACAGTTATGCTATCAACTCATTAAAGTAAGTGTTTTATATCATAGCAGTCCTCCACTAGATATAGTGTCTCCTTGGGTTCCTCCATATCTTGGCGCAACAAATGTCAGACCACTTTCTGCTGATCCAGCATTGAGATAAAGTATAAGACAATGATAGATTGATTTAATGAATTTAAATGGCTTAGTAATCACCTACTTGATATGAGTGTCTGTTTTTTTTACACCCAATTTATTGTGACAGCAAAAGTATCTGAAGCAATAGAAGGGAATAGGAAGATGAACAGCTGGAGTTGCCGCCCGCCGCACGGCCAAACACCGCCAAAAATGAGAAATCTGATGCATTCAGTCGTCTTCCGTCGCCGCAGTCATTGCTCACGACGGTCTCGTCATTGCCCTCGACGGTCTCGTCTTCGTCGCCACCGGGAGTCTACGATTGCGATTTGCGATTTGCGATATACGAACTGCCGGAAATTGGGAGGAAATCAGGAAACTGGAAAGTAGGAAACTGGAGAGTGGAGACCCGACGAAACCCTATCAGTTGTTATCTCGAAAAAATGAAAAAGAGAAAAAAAATGAACTTAATAAAACTAGAAACCCGAAGGCCGAAACCCAATCACTATCAGCTATCTCAAATAAGAATATAAGATATTAACTTTGACTCTTTGACGCCGCTGTCCGCTGTTCGTGACTAGGCATGCTAGCATAAAAATAATAATATGCTTATACAGTGTTAGTTATACAGTTATATACTTATATGCTAAATCGGAATGACAAAATGTTGCTGACTTTAAAATTAAAAAGTTAATTAGTTAAATACTTAAACTTTAAATTATGTTAAACAAAAAACTCGGTTCGGTTCGGTTTGATCGGTTTTCACAACCTGAAAACCGACCCGAACCGATAGTCCTTCGGTTTTCAAAAGCTCCAGACCGAACCGACACCGGACCGGGCGGTTCGGTTTCAAAATCGGTGCGGTTCGGTCGGTTTGATCGGTTTAGTCGGTTTTCGGTTTTCACTCCTCACCCTACCTCCTTTCCCTGCCTCTCCCTTCTCTTCCGCGCCGCCAGCCACCCCTACCGTCGGGCGACATCTTTGCTGCCTGGCGATACCGCTGCCGCTCCTCCTCATCCCAATCGGTAATATTTGGTCCGACCTGCCGCTCCGCCCGCCTATGTGCCGCCAGATATCACTCTCTCTCGCCGATGACGCCCACTACCCGTACCCACCTCATCGACGCCCACGAGGGCACCGACGACAACCGCGCATGGATCGACCGCCTCGACGCCCTCCAATCCTCCGTCAAAGGCCTTCTCGCTGGTCAGACGCTCCTCCTCGGCCGCCTCGACGCCATCCAACCCCTGATCTCTACCACTCCTCCGTCTGGCTCGACCTCGGCCGACGCGACATCCATTTTAGGGATGTCGCCCCCTTGTAACCGTCCGTGTTGCCCCCCCCCCCCACCCCCCACCCCCCCACCCGCCGACAACCGGGCGGGCGACACCTCTGTTTGACATTCCCTCCTTTTCCGATGTAGATCCATTGAGATGGATCGCGCGCGCGGAACATTTTTTCGATCTCAATCTCACACCGCCGGCGGATCGTGTCGGCACAGTCGTGGTCGGCCTCAACGGCCCCGCTCTCCACTGGGCGCGTTGGCTTCACCAAGTCCAGCCCACCATTTCCTGGCACGAGTTCAAGTAAGAGATTATCACTCGCTACGTCTCGCGCTACACCGACTCTGCCATTGAGCGCCTCTGCAGTGCTCGGCAAACGGCGGACTTGGACGCTTACATCGATGAGTTCGTTGCTCTGGTGACACAAGTGTCGGGCCTCCCACCCGACCACTATTTGAGATTCTTTCTTCAAGGGATGCTCCCTACCATCCACTCCCACATTCAAACAAATCACCCTCGCACTGTCTCAGAGGCATTAGAACTTGCTCGTGCGGTGGAGGCGGATCTTGGCCTTCGTTCGACCCATCCCAGGGCCACCACGCGCCCCGACCGCAAGTGCCTCGGGATCGGCCCCTGCTGCCATGGGGCGTTCGACCTGGCCGCACCGACAACCCGCACCGTATTTCCAATAATGATTACAACGAACTCCGCCGCAAGGGGTCGTGTTTCCGGTGCCGCCAACCATACTCTCCCCAGCATGTGTGTGTCGTCAAGGAGTTTCATGCACTTTTCAGCGACTACGAACCCGTGGTTACTATGGCCGACTTCGACGTGCTCGCCATACGGGATGACGACTCACCCTCACAGGCCGTGGGTGCGTCCCTCAATGTGCTTGACCTTCCGTTATTTTCCGTGGGCGGCCTTACCGGGCCCTGGACAATGAAGATGACTGGGGTGATTCTCGACCAACAGGTGATCGTGATGGTAGATAGCGGAGCAAGCCACAACTTCATCTCGACACGACTAGCGCACGACCTCGCCCTGCCGGTCTCTCCGTCCCCGGACTTCTCGGTCTGCCTAGGTGATGACCGCCGCCGACCGACCCTAGGACAGTGTTCCGGGATCACTCTGTCTATAGGCTCCTGCACTCTCACGACGGATTTCTGTGTTTGAATTGGGTGGCATCGACGTCATCTTGGGGGTGGCATGGCTCCAGACCTTGGAGGATGTCCGCGTGAATTGGGCCGTTATGACCATGTTGTTTCAACACAAGGGTCACACATGTCGCTTGGAGGGCGAGGTGGCTCTACTTCGGTCACCAATCTCGGCGCACGCTCTCACTCGGGTCGCGGACGTGGAATTTTCAGCCTGACTTCTGCCCGTTCTGGCGGAGTCCTCCTCTCCAACCTTAGCCGTGGACTTCCAAGCCCTCCTCGAGGACTTCTTAGACATCTTTGCCGCACCACGGGGGATTCCATCTACGCGCCCAAGTGCCCAACCGATCACCCAATTGTGCTCCAGCCAGGGGCAGCGGCCGTGTCGGTCCGCCCTTACCGCTACGGGCACGCTCAGAAAGACGAGATCGAACGCCTCGTGCGGGAGATGTTGTTGGGCGGCCTCATCAGACCCAGTGCCAGTCCTTTCTCCAGTCCGGTGCTGCTAGTTCGAAAGAAAGACGAAAGTTGGCGCTTCTGTGTCAACTACAGGGAGCTTAACAAGGTCACAGTGCCGGATAGGTACCTCATTCCGGTGATTCAGGAGCTTTTGGACGAGCTACACGACGCCGCCTACTTCACGAAGCTGGATCTCCGAGCGGGCTACCATCATATCCGGGTTCGCCCGGATGACGTGTCGAAGACTGCGTTCCGGACGCATGATGGCCACTTCGAGTTCTTGGTCATGCCTTTCAGCCTCACCAACGCCCCAGCGACATTTCAAGCGACCATGAATGAGATCTTCTGTCCAGTTCTCCGTAAGCATGTGCTCGTTTTCTTTGATGACATCTTGGTGTTTAGTCATTCTTGGCAGGAATACCTTGATCACGTGCGACGCACCTTCTTGACGTTCCGACAACACCAGCTCGTCCTCAACCGCAAGAAGTGCTCATTCGGGGCGACGACAATGAGCGACTTGGGTCCCACTATTTTGGCCGCCGGCGTGGCCATGGACGCAGATAAGATCGAGGCGGTCCTGCAGTGGCCGACACCCGCGTCCGTTCGGGAAGTCCGCGGATTTCTCGGGCTCACCGACTACTATCGGCGGTTCATCAAGGACTATGGCGCGTTGGCTCGCCCCCTCACCCAGATGCTCAAGCTCTCGGAGGAAGGCCCCTTCTCATGGTCACCCGCCGCCATAGCGGCTTTCTTCGCGCTCCAAACTTCCCTCGTGCCAGGGGGGTTTTGGTTATGCCAGATTTCCAGCAAACCTTCGTCGTTGAATGTGACGCCTCCGGCACCGGCATAGGAGCGGTCCTCATGCAAGCCGGACGGCCCATTGCCTACTATAGTCGCGCGTTTTCGTCAACAATCCGGAGCCGCTCAGCCTATGAAAACGAACTCATGGCCCTTGTGCTCGCGGTACAACACTGGCGGCCTTACTTCTTGGGTCGCCCCTTCGTGGTCCGTACCGACCACCACAGCCTCCGCTACTTACTGCAACAAAAAATCGCAACTCCGGCACAGCAGGTGGCTAAATTATTGGGTTATGACTTCACCATTTAGTTCTGTCCCGGTCGGGCGAACCTGGCGGCGGACGCTTTATCCCGTCAACCGCAGGCCCTTGAGCTTGCGACCATCTCTCGGTCGGTGTGGGACGACGCGGCCACAATACAGCTGGAGGTCGAGCAGTACCCCACCTTGCGGCCATCCGGACTGCCCTCTTGGCGAACCCGGAAGCTCTTCTGCCCTACTCGCTCGTGGGAGGCCGTTTATTCCACCGGGGCCGCCTTGTCCTCTCCGCCTCCTCTCTGAGCATACCCCGACTACTAGATGAGTTCCATGCCACCCCGGCCGGCGGTCACGCGGGGGCGTTCCGCACTTACAGGCGGTTGGCGGCATCCCTGTACTGGCCACAGATGTTCCGCCAGGTGAAGGCCCATGTGGCCGCGTGCCTCCCGTGCCAGAAAGCAAAGTATGAGACTATGTTTCCCAGCAGCCTGCTACAGCCCCTTCCAATTCCGAAACGAATCTGGGAGGACATCGCTATGGATTTCATCACCTGACTCCCTCGTTCGAACGAGTTCGACTGCATCTTGGTGGTGGTAGACCGCCTGTCGAAGTACGCGCACTTTATTCCCCTGCGCCATCCGTACACGGCCCCGCCACGATGGCCGACGCCTTCATCGCAGAGATTGTACGACTACATGGGTTTCCACGCTCCATCGTCAGTGACCGCGATCCCTTGTTCCTCAGCAGTTTTTGGACCTCCCTCTTCCGCCTACAGGGTACCCGTCTCCGTATGAGTACGACCTATCACCCGCAGTCTGACGGGCAATCAGAAGTTCTCAATCGGTGCTTAGAGACATATCTTCGTTGCTTCATTGGAGAACGGCCAGACACGTGGGCTAAATGGCTGTGTTGGGCGGAGTACTCGTATAACACAACGTATCATCATGCGGCGAACACCTCCCCATTCGAGACAGTGTATGGCCGACCGCCGCCGTCTGTGACCCGCCACCTTCCCGGGGAGTGCCCCGTGGCTAGCCTGGCCGACCATCTGCAGGATCGGGACGTCATCCTCGACAGCTTGAAATGCCACCTTTGGCGAGCCCAAGCGAAGATGGTCTCCTTCGCCAACCGGAAGCGCCAGTATCTCTCATTCCAAGTTGGAGAGAAGGTCTTCCTCAAACTTCAGCCTTACCGCCGGCTTTCTGTCGCACGACGGCCGTGCCCGAAGTTGGCACCACGTTTTTATGGGCCATTCGAGATCATCAGTCGCATCGGAGCCGTGGCGTACCGGCTTCGCTTACCTAGTGGCAGTCGCATCCACCCGGTTTTTCACGTCTCCCAGCTCCGACGAGTGGTAGGCTACCACCCCGTAGTGGACCATATTTCGGCCGACCTCGAGTACTCCGGGTCCGAGCCCTTGTACCCCCGGGACATTCTCGACCGTCGACATCACTTACCCAGGGGCGCTAGCCCGGAAGAGATCCGCGTCATTTGGCGGCACCGCCCGACAAACGAAGCTACTTGGCTCCTTCGAGACGAATTTCACCGGCAGTTTCCGAACTACTGCTTTGAGGACAAGACCAATTTTCCAGATGACGGTATTGTTACCGAATTGCAGTCGGAGGAGCCGGCATGGCAAGTGTACACGCGAAGGCGGCGGGCTCCGGTTGAAACGCACGACTCGGAGGAGGATGCTCGCGGCGCACACGAGCCGAAGGGCGATACTCGCGGCGCGAACGAACCGGTCCCGCACCACTCCGGATGATATTTTTATTCAGTTTTTATTTTCAGTATTTTAATTATTGTATTGGACCCCTCACTATAAGAGGGGGTGTGGTTGGACTTATGGGCATCTTTGGATCAATTATCTAAGGAAGGGAGCTGATCCCTCTTATCTCTCTCTAACCCTAATCCTCTTTTTCCCTCTCCTCCTTTCCCTGCCTCTCCCTTCTCTTCCGCGCCGCCGGCCACCCCTACCGCCGGGCGACATCCTTGCCGCCGGGCGATACCGCTGCCGCTCCCCCTCATCCCGATCGGTTATATAGGAGGTGCAGGGGTGAACTCGCTGAAAGCAAAGAGGTTGTGGGCGGCGGCGGCAAGTCCTGGAGAGAGGAGATTGGGCGGCTGGATGGGTAGAAAACGTCGGAGGGTTCAGCGGAGTTGTCAGGAAAGGCTCCATGTACATACGCTGGAGCCCTAGGGGGCGTTGGTTGGCGGAGTCGAATCAGGCGGGCTGTTTGGGGGTGGGGGGAGGAGGTGGTCGGCTTGGAAACTGAAAAAGAGAATTTTTCCTGTGCTTTTTATTTCTTCCCAAGCTGCCTTTCATGGAAAAGTCAGCCCTTAATAAAGGTGGAATCGGTTCTGATAAGGAACAATTAATTTTGGTTTAATATAGTATTAATTAAAAAGGGGGTTACATGGAAGAGCGGTGGCTGGAATAATTATTTGGGGTTTCACATAGGGCCGACTTGAATAGAGTTCAGATTTCTATGAACATAAATTGATATTTAATTTTGGCTCTTGAAATTGTACAAATTCCCTCACCATTAAGTAATCCTGAAATTAATATTTCAATTTATAAATTGAAATATTTAATTTCAGAATATAATGTAATAATATTATAAAATACTTAATTTAATATATTTTCAGAAGCATACCCTAATTATCACTTAACCTAATTTGACGGACATTAATTCATGATCTTATTGGACGGTCACTCCAATAAGTCATATAAACAATCACGAGTACAAACGAGCGCGAGTAACAAGCATGATTAAAATACATAAACATGCATACACAAAAAACTTGCATGAAGACATGCGCGATACTAAAAAACACGGGAAATAAAAGTAAAACATGATGCGACCTAGGTTGCATCAACTGCCAAGCTAGGTGGATAGTAGCAGGTGCAGGGAAATGTGGGATTATGAAGTGGGGAAAGAGAGAGTTGGTTGCCCACTACTCATTTCCACACCTAAAATGCAATATATGGTAATAACATCTAACATCATAATGATCCAATTGATTTAAAATACATGAAAGTAGTACAAATACATGAAAAATATTAACATACGCATGAATGTCTCTCAAAAATGCATAACGTGGCTTCTAAGTATAATCAATTTTAAACCGACTGATGGCGATCGACGACACACGCGCGTTTATTCCCGCAGAAGGCGGTGATCGACGGCCCATTTGGGCGATCCGAGTCTGCGGATGCTCCCGGATGGTCGTTCCAAGTCAGTTTGATATATTACTTTATTTATTTCATGTTGCATTTGGCACCGATCGGCCCGAACATTATTAGTCGTCCGATCAGGGTGCCCTAGTTCTTATTTTCCCCACCCCCTATCTATACATGTGTGTGACTGTGTTTAGGGATCAGAAGTTGCTCTTGCAACCGGATGGTCACCTCGGTTGACTCCGAGCTTCGCTACGATCGTGCACCTCTACCTCGCCTGGATCGGGTTTTCCCAGCCCCGCTTCCTTTCCCCTCTCCCTTCCAGCCTCATCCAGCCATCCCCTGCCATCCCGCCACCGCCTGCTACTCTCCCGACCCCGACGAAACCCCTGCAGCCTGCCGACGTCCCTTTCCTCTCCAGCCAGCCCGTCCCCATCCCCCACTGCCAGATCCATCATGTATTAATTCCTGGTCACCCTACCACCCTGCCTCCACCTCCGCAAAATTTCCAAGCCCGTTCGGTCTGCCCTCCCCTCTTCCTGTCCAACCCCTACCACCTGCAGCCCCCTTCCACCCACTTCATCCAGATCTGCCCTATCCCCCCCTGCAGCCCTGCCGTGGAGCTACCATTGTGTCGAGGACTCTGCCGCTTTCGACTTCCCTTCCCTAATCGTGCTCTCACACGCATGAACAAATCCAGGTATGAATGTTTATTTCTCTTTGTTGAATGCTTTGATAATGAACTATTGTCTTGGATTTTGATTCTCTTATGCGTTTAAAATCGTATTTGTCATTTAATTTGTGGGACGCATTCGGTGCACTTGAATGATAATTATGCCTCATCTCGGTGGTAGTCATGACTGTTCTTTACTCACTTTAACTTGTTTACCCATTGTGCAAATTGTTTTTGGCATATTAAATTTTAATCACTTGTGAGTCAATCTTGAACCAAACTGCTCCATCTTTGTTTCACCGAATGCATTTAGGTTGCATATTACCAGTTGAACTTATTTGCCAGCATACCCCTGCATCACTGACGACAATGACTCTAAATAAAATTTGGGGTAAAGTGTGACATCTCTGAATTTATAGAAAAGATATATGAAATCTCTATATTGTTCAAATATACATTTGAAATCTTTATATTTTACCGAAATGAGGATAATTTTTATTTAAAAATAAAAAATAGTTCAACTTAAGTTATTTTAATCATAAAATTTTAATTACTCTTTAAATAGCTCAAGCTTCTGAAACTTAATAAAACAATATATTAATAAATTATAATTTTAAGTTATTTTAATATCAAATATTATTTTAAATTGTAGATAAATGGTCCCAAACCTTATGAGCACTTTTTCATATATTAAAAACAAGTATGAGAACATATATATAGGAGAGGAGAGAGGAGAAGAGTCCTATACAAGAGATGTGAGACTAAGACAAGAGAGAATAAAATGGGCCAAATTAATGGACCTTTACAATATATCTTATTTCTCTAATACTCCCCCGCAAGTTGGAGCATACAAATCGTAGGCACCAATCTTGGATAAGAACTGATGGTACACATGCCAGGGCAATGCCTTGGTGAGAATGTCAGCAACTTGCTTAGAAGCGGGAACATGCTCTAGCTCTAACTTCTTTAACTGAACCTTTTCACGGATGAAGTGACAATCAACTTCAATGTGTTTGGTCTTTTCATGAAAAACTGGGTTCTTTGCAATATGGATTGCGGTCTGACTATCACAAAGTAGAACTGTTGACGAGGATAAAGTGACTCCTAGATCACCAAGAAGAGCCTCCAGCCAGGTGAGTTCAGAAACAACGGCGGCCATCGCACGATACTCAGCTTCAGCAGAAGAGCGAGCAACAACAGATTGTTTCTTGCTGCGCCAAGTAATAAGATTCCTTCCAAAGTAGGTACAAAAACCCGTAGTAGAGCGTGGATCATCCAGAGAGCCCGCATAGTGCGCATCAGAATATTCAACAAGAGATAGAGAAGAAGATGGTTTATATACCAACCCTTGTCCTGGTGCAGTCTTCAAGTATCTGAGGATTCGTTCCACGGCTTGTAAATGAGAGCCTCGAGGAGCATGCATATACCGACTGACTATTCCGACAACAATGAGATGTCAGGTCTTGTAACTGTCAGATATATCAGTTTTCCTACAAGAAGTTGATAATACTCAGGGTTTGAAAGCAGACCATCAGAGTCAGACCATGAGCACATAGCTTGTGATTGGCATCCATAGGTGTGTCCACAGGTTTACACCCGAGTAGCCAGCATCTCGGAGAAGGTCAAGGTAGTACTTCCGTTGGAATAAGACAAGTCCATCAGGACGTCTTGCGATTTCAAGGCCAATGAAGTATCGAAGGTTTCCCAATCTTTTGTTTGGAAAACAGAGCTAAGATGTTGTTTGACCTCTAGTATCCCTTTTGAGTCATTGCCTGTGATTATGATGTCATCAACATATACCAAAAAGAGAATCGTGCCTGTTGTTCTATGTCGAGTGAACAGAGAGAAGTCTGCCAAACTCCGATTAAAACAACTGCCTGAACAGCTTTACTGAACTTATCGAACCATGCCCGAGGGGATTGTTTGAGACCATAGATAAATTTCTTAAGATGACAAACTCTGGACTCCCCGTGGTCTCAAACTCGGGAGGTTGTTGCATATAGACGGTTTCTTGTAGGTCGCCAAGATCAGGCCGCAGAGGCCGCAGCAGGAGCACCAAGCAGATGGCCGCAACAAGGACCAGACAAGAAGCCGAGGTCGCAGCGAGAAGCAGAAGCTGCAGCGAGAAGCAGAGGCTGCAGCGAGAACCAGGCCGCAGCAGAACCAGGCCGCAGCGAGAACAGGCCGCAACGAGAACCAGCCGCAGCGAGAACCAGGCCGCAGCGAGAACCAGGCCGCAGCGAGAACCAGGCCGCAGCGAGAACCAGGCCGCAGCGAGAACTAGACCTGCGAGCGGTTCGGTTTGGGTCGTTTGCATCCAAACCGAAACCGAGCCAACATGCCTCGGTTTTTGGCTTGTCCAAACGACCCGAACCAAATCCGGTCGGTTCGTTCAAAGTCGGTTCGGTTTTCAATCGGTTTTTTTCGTTCGGTGTCGGTTTTTTGTGAACAAACATATAATAGTTAATTTTTTTTAATATCAAACCCGTATTTTTTATTTGTTGTTATTTATTTGCCATGTAGGAATTAGGATACAGTTATGTCAAAAGATTTATGCACAAAATTTCAAAAAACGGGGAAAATCTAGCAATTCATACCTAAATTGAGTATTCTAGCAATTCATGAACAGTATTAGAAAAAGATGCTCTCATATGCATATTCAGGAAAAAAACCTATGAGTCATACTATTCATACTAAAGCGGAACAAATGTGAATGATTTTCAACATCTACATAAAGATGCTCTCATATGCAGGAAAAAAAACTTAAAGCGGGAATATGAAGATGAACTCATGACTCATCTGTAGGGAAAAAACCCAAAAAAATAAAAGCATTCAGTCATACTATTCATACCTGAACGACAGACGAAGCAATAGAAGGGAATAGGAAGATGAACAGCCGGAGTCGCCGCTCGCCGCACGACCAAACACCGTCAAAAATGACAAAATGTGGCTGACTTTAAAATTAAAAAGTCAATTAGTTAAAACACTTAAACTTTAATTATGTTAAACAAAAAACTCGTTTCGGTTCGGTTTGATCGGTTTCACAACCTGAAAACCGACCCGAACCGATAGTCCTTCGGTTTTCAAAAGCTCTAGACCAAACGACACCGGACCGGGCGGTTCGGTTTCAATATTGGTGCGGTTTGATTGGTTTGATCGGTTTAGTCGGTTTTTCGGTTTTTACTCCTCACTCCTAGCGAGAACCAGGCCGCAGCGAGAACCAGGCCGCAGCGAGAAGCAGAGGCTGCAGCAAGAACCAGACCGCAACGAACCGGTGTAGTCGGCAACGAGTAGAGAGGGCAGTCCGCAAGTGCAGGAACAGATCGCAGTGGACTGGAGCAGGAAGCAGGCCGCAGCAGACTGAAGTAGAAGGCAGGACGCAGCAGAGCAGAGGAGAGCTCGCAGCGGACTAGAGGACAGCCCACGCAGCGTGCTGAGCAGGTCGCAGTCGGACTGGAGCAGAGAGCAGGCCGCAGCAAACTGAAGCAGAAAGCAGGCGACAACGGAGCAGAGGAGAGCTCACGCAACGGAAGCGTGGTGGGCCCATAAACCCACCCAGGATTGGAACCCCTGATATCCGCAGGATTGGTCCCAAGCCTGAGCACTGATATCAATGTATGAGG